>JAMPIV010001123.1:0-31139 GCA_024509875.1 Oreohelix idahoensis
TTTTTATTAAGGACACACACACTTGACGTGAACATCTGCATATGACACCGTACATGGTTGGACAGGACATCATCATAATTGCAATAATTGGAGGTAGCAACATCAGTAATGTATTCAGGCAGCATAAATGAATATATATTATGGGACGACAGTAGGTAGGCAGACGTTCTAGTTGTCTGTCGTCGCATTACTCAGTAAATGTACATACATGAATAGTAATAAGCGGTTCGTTGCTAGAACCTTTTTCTTGACAGTAGAAATGTTATTTCATAATAACGGAGTTCCTTGATGGTAAGATCTCCGATCCACTGTCTGATAATAAGAGTTAGATTCTGTTCTCAGGCCAGTGATGCACCATAATGACAGTACTTCAAAGATGGCCACCTTCTGTGAGTTTCACTCACTCGTCCAACAGAAGGATAATAATAAAGCCAAAGTTAATTCAACATTTGAATATATATATAACTTCATAGAGTTTTCCATCTAGCTCTACATTAATAGGGTTGTTTCATGTAGATAGGAATACTAGTGGAACCTGTCATCTTCAACTGTGCATATGGACGACCAACGACGTTCAAACTAGGTTGTCATCTAAACCTAACCGAATGGAGGTCATCAAAGAAAAGAGGGTCTGGCTTTACCTGGAGTCCGCATTTAAACATAATAAAGTACATGAGAAGAAGCTCGGACACAATACTCTCGCAGAAACATTCCCTCCTTACGAGAACTGACATGAATTCAATTATTCATACGCCGAATCAATATCAAGAGAGATCATCCATATAATCAAACGTATAAATCAATCATGGATTATCTAGCTTTACCAAGGGAAGCATTTTCGTACCCAAATAAATACAACTATATATTTTCCATATTAAATAGACGAAGTAATCCGTGTGTCGCATAATTCCATACAAAAGAATATGTGTATGTAATATGCGCAACAATCAGTTGATCAATAACAATGCCGCGTTAGACACCGATGAGGCCCCACATTTTTGTATACTTGAGATAAGAATTGTGTCGCATAGAGATTTATGATCAATAAATGTTCTATATTCTTTTCTTTTTCTACCCATGTCCACTACTTTATTATCGCTCTTTTATCCTTTTCCTGTTTTTTTTTTTCGCATTCGTTTCGTTTGCGACAAAAATATATTTTTCCCATTCTGACTTTGCCGTTTCTTTTCTCATGTTAGAACGCATTTTATTGCATCATGTGTCAGTCCCCGGGATGTGAGAGTATAGTGTGATATTTCGTCTAGTCAGACATGATGGCAGTCATATCGTCTACATTTTCACCTGACACAGCGTTTCTTCGGCTGAGTTCTCGGCGTTAGGTGTGAGTAGGCGCCAATCTGCTGCACTCAGAAATGAGAGTAGTCGGGTGAGGCGTTAAGACGCGTATTGACAGGTGATGGCAGTTAGGGCCTGCGTCTAGTATGTGAAGTGTTAAGAGACGAGAAGGGGAGTGTTGAGCTCTTTTTATGGTTACTAGTTAGCTAGTGGTAGGTGTACCAGGGTACTAGCATCGTTACGCGAATGTTCTTGAAAAAATGACAAAAGAAGAGCTGGTCAACAATCTTCAACGAGTGATAGGCAAATTGGCCAATACCTGATTGTACTCAACTCGTTGGTAAAAGTTCATATGATTTATTGACGTGGTACAAAAGACGTTCAACAGGACGATACATTGTTCGATGTGGACGATCAACAATTTATGCATAGTAGTGATACAATGTACAGTTTTCTGATAATCTTTATAGATCCCTACAGATCCATTACACACAAAGTCCTTTCTACCCAAGTGATTGGAGTTCACTAAATGTTACTATCCGTGGGACGTTAAGGTAATGTCTGTTGACCTTCTTCAAGGACATCTAACAGAGTAAACAGCTTCATACTGATGAATGACGTTTCCTTTCAAAACTTGTCTTAATCCAGGACTTCCTCATTACAAGACTTTACACAGTTGGTAAGATCCATGCAGTTATACATAAAAAAATACAAATAGGTTAGAGACTTCCTTTGGCTAACCTCTCTACAATATGCCAAAACCTGGACGTCGGCATTACGGAATATAATGTTCAAAATACGATCAAATACATTCTTCGCTCGTAGGTATTTCCACTACGATAGATCTAAGTGAGGCTAAGATCTCTACTGTTCCATTCTAGAAACCCGAGCAAATATGGATTCCCGCTAGACTCCAGTGATGAGTAGCCATTTCACTTAACCATCAACATATTAATAACATGAGGGCTCAAAACAACTTACGTATCGAACTGGATGTTGGCTTCTACCTGAAGACCAAACATCCTTCATAAACAATTCTTCCACAGAATTGTACAGAATAAAATATCAACACACGGACAGTAAGTCCGACTTGCCCTTACAAGATCCTGACGTCATAACCCCTAAACTATGTAACCCGTGCGCAAAGAGCAACTCACACTCTGCATTGTGCACGCCAGTGCGTGAATAAATCGAACGCACAAATAATATAACTATATCATGACTGGTGCGTACTCTGGCAGGACCATAGACTGCCCACTATGTAAAAAGTACCCAACAGGGAGGCTATTTCGGATTAGCGAAATAACGGGGGATCCTTTGTCTGTTTAAGATATATCTACCCGAGAGACTTTTAGAATAGTCATTCATACTCCGAAATCTGCATTAGACAGATCACTCGTGCTAGGAAATATCTTGTGTATTGCAAAGTTCTGAGTTTCTTGGCAACATTTTGCCGAGTTCTAGACTACCATTATATTGAAGGATTCTAGTTCGTGGTTTAATCTGTAGTTCTGTGTGGAGGTAAATATTTAATATCTATTGTGTTGAGTGATCTAGTGATAAATCGCTTATTTTCATTTTACTAGTTAGATTTCTGTTCAGAAGAAATTAATATTAAGTCTGTTATATTCGCTAGTCGACATGTTACAGTGGAAAGCAGAATAAATTATAATTTCTAGCTTAAACTCATGCAGCTGTAAATGAATTAAATTAAACTGCATATAATCGGTCGAGAATATTTTAAAACTAACTTATAACTGCACTGATTCATCATTGAGTATTGACGAAATACGTATGTATTTCTAATTCATGCTGATTGATTTTATTAATTATACCTTATTTCACGGGAGTTTAAACGATAAGTCAAGCTCTCCGCTTGCAGTTTATAATGTAAGTTATAACCGAGTACATAGTATGTATAAGTATTTTATATGTTGTTTTTCTTTTTTCAGGGAAAACTGGGGTGACCCAACTTTGCCAGCGTTGAGTACTGAGTAATATCTGTGAAGAACATAAACATTTTTTTCTTAAAGACTGGGGTGTATAAAGTAAAACCTGTCTAGATTGCACTGGCATCCAGAACGACAGAGTACCCAGTACATAAACTGATTGTTTTTTCAAGATTTAATGAAGTAACGGGCCCATCGAGCCTGATTTAATTCTTCCAGAGAAAAACCTCAAGTACATTTTCAGCCCTTGTAGCAAGCAAAATATTAATAGATTCACCTGTTTGCTTATAACGTCAGTTATGCTATTGTATTTCATAGATAATAGATAGCACCTTGTTCGTTAGATTTCTGATGGACGATTAGCGTCCAGCAGATATGGGAAATGACTTCTCTGGCATGACTGCTAATGAAGCTTCAATTGTTTGTTAATCCAGATCCTACCAGGTTGTCATACCAGGAGACCTAACCATAAGCAGTGTTCTCGAGGGCCGACTTAATCCATCCCAGCTGGTGAAGCAACCTACCATCCTCTGAAACCCTAAAAAGAGCTTGCCATACTGGACCTGGAGTGCTGGGACAGATTGAACTTCTGGCAACAAGACTACAAAAGTTTAGCATCATCAGAGATGAGTAATTTAACATGCCAGCAGAACCACTACAGAATATTCCCATTGTCCTATGATGACAAATTAATTCTGACATGGTTCAGAACCATTCATAGATTAGGGAACATATAGTTGTACATTTGAATATAATGTGAGATTCTATCTTCATTTTTGTAAACTTTACATAACAGAGTCTGTTGTTATTTTCTTTGTAATATTTAAATGGGTTGTATAGTTTTAGTAACATAAATCTACACCCTGGGGGCAGAGCCATAATTAATAAACACTATTGGGTCGGGATATTTTTAATGTGGCTGGGCACCAAATCTCCTATACAAATATATGTACTATACATATTCCTTTGTAGGATCTCGGATCAAGAATTTATCGCCTAGAGAATATCCTGTTAGTTTCACCAGAATTCTCTTTTTTAAGAAAGTTTTGTAGTGGACTAATTCCCGATGAGAGACAGTGCATTCAACCTGCAGTCTGGAACATTTTCCACTAGATATTATCTTTTATTCTTCCATCAAGTCTGTCATATTTACACTTTCTCCCTCAAAAAGAAACCATTTCGCTACACTGGGGACTCGTCCGGGATTTACGTTTTTCATATTTAGACACTTGTCTGAGATATGAAAACTCTTATCTTTCCTAGACCAGTACTGCTGTACTTACTTGTCACTTATTGTGTCCAAGGCTAGGATTAGATTAAAGAGGGGACATATAAATTACCCTAGATTAAATTACACATACATTTTTATAAGAAAAACAGATTTTAGTTATGATATGAAAACTATTCTTGGTGGTACTGCTGGTTATTAGTTACATGTTGTTAACTAATATTTAAGTTATGTTTTATGTATGCTGGTTTTAAATAACATAGGTTGTTAAAATACTTTAGTTTAGTTACGGCTATAGAAATTATTTAGGCCTGTATTTATTTGATAGCGAGTTAGAGATCTCATACTCAGCAAAACCACTGCTGTTAAAATGAATGAGATAAAAGGACTGAAGAAATGGACAGCGCAATCCTATGGGATTGGAAAGTTATGTGGCTTCTCGGGAAGTTTGCTGGAAAATTATGTCTCGGAACAGAGCATAATGAGGCAACAGAACGAATGGAGAGCAAAATGCAAGTAAGAGAATGTGGAACATGAGAGACAAAGACAAGAAAAATCCCTACAGTGTAAGGAAGAACTGCAAGAAATGGAAACCAGTTTCAACCTACAAAAATAGAATCCAGGGATAAACTTGAATCTAGGAATACTCATCATGCCACTCCTTTGCCAGTTGCATCACCACCCTCAGCGGTAAATATAACTGCACCACATGAAGCCAAGTCTATGTCTCAGAATTCAGGCTCGGTCAGAGCAGATGCTAGGATATCTAAACAGAGACATCTAGACTATTCTGAAAACTAGATTAAGCACATCGCTGCTGATAATCTGAAGAGACCTTCCGCATCCTCAGCAAAACCTCACAACAGGCATACCAAAAATAACCGCACCAACAACCTGTTAAATAGGATCGCTCAAGTAAATAGGATCGCTCAACCAAATAGGATCACTCAACGGAAAATGAGTACGCAAACCTATGGGAAGGGAAGGGATGTTCTTGAACATCACCTGTCGGCCACCCTACATCAGTTAGACTGTAGGCGCCGAGACCCAATCCCAAAGACTTCATACAAAGCTAAGGTCCCTACCGTGGATGGGAACTTGACGAAGGCCCGGAGTGGATACAGGGATTCTCAAAATGTGGAGACTGCCACAGTAAATGGAGAACAAATCACCTGTTTGGATTATCAAGGTCTTGGGTGTGATGCCCTTGTCTCAGCCTCTGTTGTCGACCCTGATCAAGTCAATGAAGAGGATGTTGAGGTAACAGCACCCATGGTAAACAACAGGAGGATGATTTTGCCTTTAGCTTATGTAGAAGTTAAGTCGAACTTTGTAAACAGCAAAGTAAAGGCCGCAATATTAGATGAACGAATTTACCCCATACCTAAAGGAGGGAAATATATCATCTTAGGAGACTCAGCGCGATCCAGAGATGGCGTGACTGAACAGGCTATGGAGACTCCAATGCCTAACTCATCTTCCAATATTTTCACTGAAAAGTTGGAAAAGTGCAAAGGGGTTCACCACCCCAGTGCACTTAATTCTGAACAAGTTGTGATAGTCTCACGCACTATCTGCATGCAGAAATTGAAGCCTGGCCAGAGTTTCTTGGTACCTGGTGGGATGAAACAGGTTTCAGAAATATCTTCCGTTAACACAGAAGAAACGGCTGTAGAGGAACATGACCCTCAAGCACTTAGTCTTCACTCAGTTCCGATAACCTCACCCACTCTCTGGGATCAAAAAGTGAAGCTGGTCCAAATTTTTTTGGTACCTGGTGAGCAGGAACAAATGATAGACTTATCTTTCTCTGTCACTGGAGAAACAGCGATAGAGGAACATACACGCTCTCATACCTGGGGAGATAGGTATTTATCCTTAGGCATGTCAAGTACTATGACTAAAATAAATAAGGTTGTGTATGTGGTTGGCAACCTCATCACGCAAAACTATTTGCTATAAATCCAGTTGTAAGCAGAGTGTAGGCTTTAGGGCAAGCTCTTTGCCAGGAGGCAAGCTTCAATGGAGGATCCATATGGGAGAAAAGAAGAGGAGGATATTTTTGCGAGCAGGCTTGCTCAACCCACCTCAACTGCTTATTGAAGAGGAAACGTATAGCCATGTGTGGATTACGTTTGACAGAGGAAAAAAAGGAAATATTTGGATTGAAGAAACGGAGGACACGATACATGAATGTAGTGTCTGACATAAGAGAAGAGTCGGCTCGAACTTAGTTGGCCGTTGGCCGAACTTTCAAAAGGGGGCTTTTGTCGTGGAACGACTTCTCACCGACTTTTTCTTCTGTCTATTATTTTATTCCTCTACAAATTTCCCCTAACACTATACAAGAAACCGAAAGTCTCTCTCTCTTTAGTCTTATATTTCACAGTATTTTACTAGCTCAGGATTCTCAAGACCAGGAGCAATAAATTATTCACTTCGCCAGCGAAAGTCATTAACTTCGCTGTGAAATTTTAAAACGGCAGTAAAGGAACAGGGGTTTTTCCCTGAATAATTACAGTTTAGCCACCGGATAGGCAGCGCGGTTTATTGTCTTTTGACTTTTGACCTCCCAAGTACCGGTTAACTGTGTGTGTGTGTGTGTGTTGTTGGTAGGAACGAAATGTCCAACTTAGTTCAGGAATAGAATTTAGGCGGGATTCTTGAAGCGGCAGCCTAGACTGGCAGACCGGCTTGAATTAAAAACCCAGCCAACTTAGGCGCGATTCTCTCATTAGCCGGCAGACCAGCCGGGACAAAATGGTCCTGTCAAGGAACTGTCCAGTTTTAAACAGCAATGGATCTTAGCTGAGCGAGTAAGTGATCTAATATTGTTTATTTGAATACATAAATAATAATCATACATATATCAGCAGCATATTGCAATATATTTTGTTAAGCAAAGTTCTACATGGAATTTCCTTTCAGTGACAAAGTGTTATTTCATTATATACATGCTACTCAACAAATTTAATGCATGAGTTCGCTGAAGTCAGTTACTCACATAAATTGTTGATGTATAGCCTTATTGTTACACATCCTTATTGTTACTGTGGGATGTGTACTACTGAACTAAGCAGAACAGGAAAATACTAGGAGTCCTTATAATTACTTCCTATTTCTAATAATATTCCATTGTTCTTTAGTCACAATCATACATACTTGATAAGTATGTTCTTGTTCACATTTCTTATTTCTTGTTCTTGATTGGGATATTAGTGTTTTCAGCATGGAATATTCTTTCTCTACATTTTCCCTGCTGATGATTTCTGAACTATCCTTATTAGGTTTGAATGTGTTAATGTGCATGTAACCTGTGTTATGATGGTATTATCAAGGTATATGAATGCCTATCACATAAACATAGAACTATGTAATGATGGGCAACAGCACTGTAGCCAATTTTATAAATGAATATGTTGACTGACTTGTAATTCAGTGGTTCTCAAACTTTGGCAGCAATGACACACCAACATGTGCAGCAAAATAGAAAACTATTACCCAGTGGTTCTCAAACCATTGTTGACAGTGAACCCACATTGAATTTACTGCTCTATGGGCACAAGGTAGACCAGTGGTTCTCAAACTTTTGATGACCACTGCCCCAAACTTCACAGTTGGTGAAGCTAACAGCCCATATGTTGAAAATCACTGCGGTAAACAAGCTGGAAGCCAGATATAGGTTTAGATCCCCCTGTTTTCTTATAACATCAGTTATGCTATAGTATTTCATAGATAATAGATAGCACCTTGTTATTGATGTTAACTGTGAATGTTCGTTAGATTTCTGATGGACGATTAGCGTCCAGCAGATATGGGAAATGACTTCTCTGGCATGACTGCTAATGAAGATTCAATTGTTTGTCAATCCAGATCCTACCAGGTTGTCATTCCAGGAGACCTAACCATAAGCAGTGTTCTCGAGGGCCGACTTAATCCATCCCAGCTGGTGATGCGCCCTGAGTCAAGACAGAGGAAGCAACCTACCATCCTCTGAAACCCTAAAAAGAGCTTGCCATACTGGACCTGGAGTGCTGGGACAGATTGAACCATTGGCAACAAGACTACAAAAGTTCAGCATCATCAGAGATGAGTAATTTAACATGCCAGCAGAACCACTACAGAATATTCCCATTGTCCTATGATGACAAATTAATTCTGACATGGTTCAGAACCATTCATAGATTAGGGAACATATAGTTGTACATTTGAATATATTGAGATTCTATCTTCATTTTTTGTAAACTTTACATAACAGAGTCTGTTGTTTATTTTCTTTGTAATATTTAAATGGGTTGTATAGTTTTAGTAACCTAAATCTACACCCTGGGGGCAGAGCCATAATTAATAAACACTATTGGGTCGGGATATTTTTAATGTGGCTGGGCACCAAATCTCCTATCCAAATATATGTACTATACATATTCCTTTGTAGGATCTCGGATCAAGAATTTATTGCCTAGAGAATATCCTGTTAGTTTCACCAGAATTCTCTTTTTTAAGAAAGTTTTGTAGTGGACTAATTCCCGATGAGAGACAGTGCATTCAACCTGCAGTCTGGAACATTTTCGTCTAGATATTATCTTTTATTCTTCCATCAAGTCTGTCATACTTACACTTTCTCCCTCAAAAAGAAACCATTTCGCTACAGAGGGGGAGGGGGGTGTTTGATAATTATGTTGTGATTTTTCCTGCTGCATGTCCTGATGACGTCATTAATTCTCATGTGGCCATTTTATTCTTTCCCATTCCATTTCAACTTAATTTGATCTTTGTAGTTAAACTTGTCATGACTTATGGTCAATGGTCTCAACACCACGAAATAAAATTTAAAGGTCTTTCATTCGATGTTCAAATTAGCTTTCACTGTGCAATGCGCCGTTTCCCTCTACTTTTCCTAAAAATGCCTTACGAAAACATTGCAAGATTGGAATTTTCTTGTAATGGGTGTTCAGTTTAGTTTACCACGATGCAATACGCGTATTTTTCAATATTTTTTCAAACAATTGTGGATTTTTTCTCATTGGACTTTACAGGACATTTCACTGGGAAAATTAGTAATATGGTGATTAATCTTTACTAACGTATTGAATTACTTATCTTGTTCTTCTAACTTCTCGCCATTTAAGAATTTCTTCAAGTTCTTTGACAGATGTCCACAAAAGCTGTCTTCTTTCTTTCTTTCTTGCTTGCTTTCTTTCTTTTACTTTTAAAAATCTCCTTAAAGTAGCTTTGATTTACTGCCATTCGTTCACAATATTTCTTTGATAAGTTTTTTTTTTTTTTTTTTTAATTTAAATGACATATAAAAGGGTTCTTTTTTTTTTTGAGCCTTCATCTTAAATGTCAAGACAACGGGGCTCTGAAACACAGAGAACAAAAAAAAAAAAAAAAATGACAACAACAACCAAACAGCTACAGACTTTCATAAATGTGTGCTTGTGTAGAATAAAAGGCTTGATATTGGGCGACATGTTCACCAACGTCGAACTGACGACAAGAACGAAACAAGTGCAAGTGGAACAAGATATGTCAAGAAGACGCTGGCGACGGATAGGTCAAACATTGAGGAAACCTGTTGATAGCCTTACAGGGTAGCTCTTTGTTCTGGAATCCCCAGGGTAAGAGAGGCAGAAGCCGACAAAATTAAAATTAAAAAAAAACCCATGGAGAAGAAAACGTGAGGCAGAAATGAAAATGATGAGGAAGACATGGACAACCCTTGAGCTGATGACACGTGACAAGAGCACTTGGTAGAGTTTGTTTAAGGTCTATGCTACTTGAGGAGATAACAGTATTGATTGATTGGTTCGTTAGTTGATTGATTGATTGATTGATATGTTGGTGATTGATTTTACTATTTTTTTCAAAGTGCTGGTTTGCATATAAGAGCGAAAGTATGGTTTTACAATATCATATCAAAATAAAGGGTTGCCTTTTTAAACAGCGTAATGCTATAATAAGCACATAATTTTATAGCACTTATATTTGAGTAATAATTTTATACTCAAGTGTAAATTTAAAATTGAATAGTCTGAAAATAAGAATAATAACAGAGTGCAAATCTAGTTCTTAATTGTTTAGAGATGTCATTATACCGTACCGACCTATACCGTTAATAAAACTCTTTGTTGTTGTTGTTGCTTTCGTCTACTATGTTGCTGTAATACCCTGTTCAACCTGAAAGTTGGTTATAGTTGGGGTTTAATAAAACTCTGATTTACTTTATCTATTTATGTGTATAAGGTGGTCTGCGATTACTCTGTCCGGGTGAAAGTTATCAAGAATGGAGCACTGATGAACTGTGCACAGGTAAAGATGAATGAAATGTTTATGTGTCACCCGTAGGAAAACATTTCTTCTTCTTCTTCTTCCTCGTTCGTCCTGAAAAGGACGTTGGTTGCGTTGTGTCTGTTTACGCCGGAGCTGCGATATCTGCGCCTTTCGGCCGACACATCCGACTTTAGCACAGCATTTTTTGGGACAGGGTTTGCCTTCCCTCTTCGATCCCTACTCTCTCAGCCAGACTGCAGTGATGCAGCCTTTTTCTAGGTCCACCACGTGGAGGTGGAGTAGGGTCTTTGTCAGCTCTGGTTCGCTAACCCTGGCGCAAGCAGTCAAGCTATGGGTCGCTGACTGCATTCTCTATTGCTGCATCTTTGGGTCCCGGAAAACATTTAAAATGTTACTTTTTAAAAAAATGTTACCCGAGCAAAATGGAGTTAATGTACGAGTAAACTGAACAAGGCCGTGGCAGATTCCGCCGTGTCCACACATATTCTTTGCTTGAGATAAGACAGCAAAAACTATTTATTTTGGTACGTTAAGGAAACTGGTCAGAAGTCAGTTCGGACAATGTTGCAAACGTTGTCTTAATAAGATTTCATTTATTTCAAAGAAAAATGAGCAGAAAGAAAACAACCCGGCTTATCGCCATCTTGGCCTAATCCCCAGAACAAGGTGTTATTTATTGTTCATGATATCAGGCCATTGATTTTTATGGCAACCTGGCTTGGCTTTGCTTGACTGAGATTGTCTGCCAGATGGGACAAGTCGGTGTTCTCTTTTGGCAACAAGGAACATCGTTTGTGTGTTGTCGGGCATATCTGGTTCACGAATAATTGTTGGAAAATATCGCGTTACATACCGAAAATATGTCGTGGAATATTCTGAAAAAAAAAATAATAATAATAATAATAAAACTAGCGTTTTTACCAACCAGATCTCGAAAGGTGTGAATAAACTGAAGCAGTACCATTATTTGAATCAGTGTATGTATGAGAAATAAAAAAAAAAATTCACATATTTAAATAGACTACTTGTAGAACAATATCTTTTAAGTACGGGATTTACAACAAAATTAAAATACTAATTCATGATTGCGGAATGTGGTATAAGCTTTTTTTTAAGACAAAGTATCCCGTTTAACGGTTGATGGATTTTAATTAGAATATATAGTGTACTAAATTCAAGATAATAAAATCTATTTCCGATATCCAAATATTGTATCTTCTACCTCTCTACTCAGTCCAAATAGGGTAAATCAAAACTTTAAAACTGTGTAAATGTTTATACTTCCAAAAAAACAAATAATTAAAATTAAAAAAGCAAATACAAACAACAAACAAACAAAAAATAAAGTCTCATAACTGCCCTGTTGTTAGCAAGGTTAAAAGGGGCGAGAAAGTCCGGGGGGTGTCTCCGGGATTGACCCAATCCACCAGTTATCTGCCATCATCCACATGGGGACCCCATCTGACTACCTGATCCTTTTATATAAATTGTAGTTCTTGTTATATACTGTTTTACTAAAGTGTGCAATTCTCTAGGTCTATCAATTCTCAACAACTGTTCCACAGTTATGGATGAATTGCAT
The DNA here is from genome assembly GCA_024509875.1 of Oreohelix idahoensis. Taxonomy (NCBI): domain Eukaryota; kingdom Metazoa; phylum Mollusca; class Gastropoda; order Stylommatophora; family Oreohelicidae; genus Oreohelix; species Oreohelix idahoensis. The sequence goes on from JAMPIV010001123.1 coordinate 12,350, forward strand.
GCCTTGTAAATAATTTAATATTGGAATTCTCTGTTCTTCATACTTCCTACATTTTAGTAGAAAATGTTCTATATTATTATTATTTTTTTTTTTCTAGACATTCTGCACAGTAAGGTTCTTCTATTCTGAAATGGCCCATTCCTAGTCGCAGTCTAAGAAGTTTTTATTGCAAGGACTTGTTTAGTTCTCTAGATACTTGACACGTTCTTGATGAAGAACAATTTATATGCACGTCTGCCCTTCAGACTTCCATCCCGCTCTACTGTACATTCGTCAGTTATTATTCTTTTAGTTAAGCTTTAGATCTCTGTTTTACTCATGCCCACATTTATTTGGTTTCTATTAGTTCTCCTTTTCTTGTGATCTGACTAAGAACTTTTTTTTTTTTTTTTTTGCTTTACTGGCTGTAATAGGTAACTTTTGTACGGAATAAATAGGGAAAACTGGTCGACAACCAGTCGTTCCGATTTAACGGCAGATCCCTTTAGATGATCTGGTAGATCTTTAAGGACTTACAGAAGAAAAGACTTTTTAAACTAGGTAAATTTTGGACTAACCCTCTGCCGTCGGTATTTAAAGTCGCGGTGACCCCGGAATCACAGGTTACTTTTTCGACATTTACCGATGAAAACTCTCGAGCTTGATACCAAAATATATTTGTGAACTCCATGAGACAGGAACGCGATCTTTTCTGTATACGGATCATCATCCTCACGTCCTTCAACCCACCCCCTCCATTAAAATGACTCTTTCACACACACACACAAATATCTATCTATCTATCTATCTATCTATCTATCTATCTATCTATCTATCTATCTATCTATCTATCTATCTATCTATCTATCTATCTATCTATCTATCTATCTATCTATCTATCTATCTATCTATCTATCTATCTATCTATCTGCCTGCCTGCCTGCCTGCCTGCCTATCTATCTATCTATCTATCTATCTATCTATCTATCTATCTATCTATCTATCTATCTATCTATCTATCTATCTATCTATCTATCTATCTATCTATCTATCTATCTATCTATCTATCTATCTATCTATCTATCTATCTATCTATCTGCCTGCCTGCCTGCCTGCCTGCCTATCTATCTATCTATCTATCTATCTATCTATCTATCTATCTATCTATCTATCTATCTATCTATCTATCTATCTATCTATCTATCTATCTATCTATCTCTATCTATCTATCTATCTATCTATCTATCTATCTATCTATCTATCTATCTATCTATCTATCTATCTATCTATCTATCTATCTATCTATCTATCTATCTATCTATCTATCTATATATATATATATGTGTGTGTGTGTGTGTGTGTGTGTGGGTGTGTGTGTGTTAGTTCACATTTTAGTAATAAAATAGATTGAAAAATGCACTACTAACGCCAATCTTGGCTTACAGACGTTTTTGCTCAGAGGACTTAAAAAGGCACTGTCAGCTGCCTTCTTTCCCGTGTACTGGGGGTCGTTAATTTTAACTTCAATTCCCTCTGAATCCGTGTCTTTCTTAAGTTTCCTAGTCCCAGTGTTCGTTATCAAAATGTAAAGATTTCCTGTGCTTTGTAAGTCTTTTGGTTCGCGCAATAAAAGGTCCGGTTAAAAAAAGGAATTATGAATCTAGTCTTCACTCTGGCGAGGTCTGATGTTGTCTTGGCGAGCGTGTATTCACAGTGAAATAAAACTGCGAAATGGTCAGACTATATTCCCTGCCTTCCCACGCCTTCGTTTGTTATGGAAATAAATAAACGCTCCAATCATATTCAAACAGGTCGGGTGTGATACTTTCAAAATATTTTCGACACGGAAAAATTTTGCAAAGGTCACGTCTCTCATATATGGTAATATGATGTCCGATGCCCTTGTGTACAAACTTACAGACAGATCGGGGAACTCATATGACAACATGTGTAAGCTGTAATACTTATTACTTTATTAGAAAGTAATGTTGTCATAACAAGTCGGCCCGGAAGCGATTATGTCACACTTGTCTGCCCATATGTGTCACACAGACAGTAATCTCGTTATCTGTCGTATGAGTACGCAAAACTCCATGTCTGCCCATCTGGGTTACCAACCGAGTCGTCTTATCAGCGGTTCAATCTAAACACGCCGGCGACTATCTTATCTCAGTTGCTCACCGCAAGCCAGGATGACCGGGTAACAAACAGGTGACATCACAGAGAGGAGTGTCGAATGTTTTGATAAAATCAAAGATCTGCCACTTAGCCGAAAAATAACGACGAAAGAAAGAAAGAAAGAAAGAAAGAATGAAAGAAGGAAAGAAAGGAAATAGCGATATTTGAGAGCACATAATAAAAATCAGTACCACAAATGTACCGATACTGCTGGAGAGAAACAAAGATTGCGAAAAGGTCGTAAATTTTGTCACAGTAAACTTAGATAATAAAAAAAATAAGTAACAAGTCCATCTCGTCAACAGTTTGCTGAGATCAAAGATACAAACGTTTAACAAGTTGAACCAACTGGTGTGAGCGTGTACAATGTGCGTGTGTGGCGATGTATATGTGTCTGTGTATGTGTCATTTGAGGCAACATAGGTGGGGTGGACATAGGGCCAGTTAACGATCCTGTAGAAAGTGTAAGCCAAAAAATAAAAAATAAACAAGAATAACGTGGAGAAGTCAGACTTTCAGAAATAAGATGCTTGCATAAACAAGAAGTCTACAAATCCAGTTTAAAGGAGGATTGCAATGGCATTTCAGGATCACCAACGTGGAAGTGATGGCAAGAAACAGATGAATACTAATAGAACAAGATGTGAGGAGAAGACTCTTATTGACAAGGACACACATTGAGAAAAACCAGCTAATAACATAACAAGGCATAACTACTTCTGGAATCCCCAAGGTAAGAAAAACAGAGAAAATAAAAATGCGTGGAGAAGGGAAAACACTAACATGAAAGAGAAAAAGAGAACAAGGAAAGACCTTCAACAGATAGCACAGAACTGGAAGACGTGTCATGAACGTTTTTTAACGGCCTAGGCTCTTCGTGAATCTGGAGGGTTAATGTTGATAGTGAATAAAAAGCATATTTTATTCCTGCATCTTACAACATAGCGTCAGCTTTTGATTGGTGCAGATACAACTATGGATGTCCTATTAGTGCCTCACTGCAAGTTTGGTCATGTTATTCTTAACACATGTTGCCAAATTTCTAACAAGGAATTTTACATAACCTCCCGTATGTCTTCATTAACTAATAAAGTTTGTTATAATATGACATCATAAATATGTGATTGAACCTCACACAATCTGTGACATGTTGGTAGGTGAGATATTGAGACACGCCGTCAAAAGAAAAGTCTGTTAGAAGCTAATGTAATAGTGACGAAAAATATTAAAATTAGAAAGTTTGATAAGAAATTATATGCATTTCAAATTGTTACTTCAGCTTTTATTTAGGTCACAAAATAGTGGCTATAATTAAATGTCCACTTTCGATAGGGTGAACTGTTAGAAATCTACTCTTATGAATATAGCAAAAACAGCCTGCTTAATTTAGCAGCATGCAATGAAGCGATGGGAAGACTGCTATGATGAACACAGTGTGTGAACACGATAATGTGAACTAAATCGATTACTGACTGAGATGTCAAATTAAGAGAAATCAGGTTTAACAAGTGATGTCATATTGATTTTTTTGCAAGGATGATTGATTTCAAATATTAAACATATCTTAATATCAGTTTTAACATTTAATCAGTTGTATTTGATAGCAGGTAATCTGTCATACAATGTAAAGATCTAAAATCTGTATTTGTAACCAAAGTAAAATAGATTTTTGTTTTTGCATTTTTCTTGAAATCAGATACGATGACAAATGAAACATTTTGCCAATTTGCACAGTCTATTTGTGTTAATTACTTAAATTGGCTCAAAGTGGCAAACTAAAAAATAATTTTGTCATCACATTTTTGTTAAAAATTATGTAGCATGGATCTGTTAAGGGGAGTAACGTGCTTACAAGTATTGGAAGTCTTATCGTCCTTATTAAAATTACTAGCATTAACCCGTCAATAATGACGAAAGTAAATCAAAAACTGTAATTTTTTTTTTAATATTTTTAAATTCAGTATAAAAATTATTTGATGACAACATTATTTGTGAAAGTGCGTGGAATTGTTTGAATGTTCCCTGATAAAAAGAGTTTTTGACAAAAACTTGAAAGTTTTCATGATTTGTTCCTCGGGTGAGGGCGACATAGAGCTGGCCGTGTCCGAAAACAGGTTCAGGAAGGAAAAATCCAACGTTATCAAAAGATTGTCCTTGCGCTTTATTGATCGTCATTGATAATGCTAAAATCACTGGGAACTGACGACCTCGCATCCTTAATGGCAAACTGCGCTCGCTCGGTTCTAAGTCAATGCGAGAAATTAAGACTCGTTCTCCCTTATTGCTGTCAGTGATAACTTCGCACCAATGGAATTCCGATGCAAGACTTTTATGACCAAACGCGTTCCATTCAATAGTCCGCGTTTTTGCATTCAGATTTCGCAATAGCATGATACATGTAGCAACCTTTAATTTCAGCAAATGCGGTGGCATTCCTGATTGGCACAGCTCGTTAAGGAACTCGGTTGGGAAATCAACTGCGTTGTTGGGATCATTGGAAATCATGGTATCTGTGCTCCAATAAACCGTTTCATTTCCAGCGAGTAGCTCCAACAATAAGTCTGCAATACTTTAAATTAAAATTTTATCTTGAAGAAACAATCAAAAACTTACATCTTAAGGTTATTTTTAACAAAATGATGAGTTAAATCCGTTTTCGGAATGAAACAATCAAAAACTACAAGCATAAACTTACATTTTATTCATATATCACTGTCACTCACGTTGTGTTGCACGATTCATCGACTTTTCTTCGTTGAATGTAACTATTTTCAAGAGTTAATACATATTAGGGGAGGGAAACAATACAATTAATGTCTAATTTTCAACCACAGTTGCATCCCTTAGATGTGACCGACGTACAAACGGCGAGAATTATGGAGTTTGATGCCCCAATAAACCGTTTCGTTTCCAGCGAGTAGCTCCAACAATAAGTCTGCAATACTTTAAATTAAAATTTTATCTTGAAGAAACAATAAAAAACTTATATTTTAAGGTTATTTTTAACAACATGATGAGTTAAATCCGTTTCCGGAATGAAACTGGGTTCTACAATAAAAACATTTTTATTCATATATCACTGTCAATCACTTTGTGTTGCACAATTCACCGACTTTTCTTCGTTGAGTGTTACTATTTTCGAGAGAGTACATACAAGGGAAACAATACAATTAATGTCTAACTTTCAACCACAGTTGCATCCCTTAGATGTGACCGACGTACAAAAGGCGAGAATTATGGAGTTTGATGAGAAGAGTATATCTACAGCACTCGAAAAGGCGAAAAGGTATTTAGGTCAAGATAATTGCTGAATAATAACCTGAAGCTCTGAGAAATGTTGCAAGTTTGATTTTTGTGTTTCTCTTTTTCTTTTAATGTTATGGTTATGCCTGGGTTTGTACACGTTATTACATGATCATAGAGGAACCGAATTTTAAAAGTAATAATCTTTTATTATTACACGTGATCAGTTCTATACACGTTATTTTCCTTTTTGTTCCTAATGAAGCGTGAAGCCACCACAGCAGCCGGTTGACTTGTGGGAAGCCTGCACCAAGAGATCACACGCTCTTGCAGGTAGTTTCTGTAACCATTTGTTTGACATGATAAAGTTGCCAGCTCCCATGTACAGCTTCATATTAGCCGCCAACATGCCAGGGGGGAACAATAGTCCTACTCTCTGTCTATCTCAGCAGTGACCCCCCGGGACCTACACAGGTTCTGTGTCAAACCAAAATCTATTTTTAGTCTTATTTTTTTTAAGATATATTAATTCTTGATGAGACAGACATAGTAAGAACATGAGCTGATGGAACGTGAGCTACAAGAGCATGTGACTGCTTGGTGTGGACTTCCTGTCAGGTGACCAGCTGCAGTGATGACTCCATGTTCCATAAAGAGCACCAAAAATATGATAATTTTTCTGTATTTGAATACATATAACAGTATGTCCCAACAACAACAACAAATCATAACATTGTGACAACAGGTAAAAACTGGTGGAAAAAGAGAGATAGGTGACATCAAGAGAAGATAAGCAGACATAATCAAGAGAAGATAAGCAGACATAATCACATCAGCCATTTAGCTTAGAACTTAGTGATGTTGACAATAAACAATATGCCCATGCAGGAGAACCACCAAGTTTAAAGGTTTGTAACTAGCAGGTACTACCATAGAGAAGTGAAGTGTAATACTTCACAATACTAGGTACAACTTTATGGTGAGATGATCAGTTACCTTCCTTGCTGCTTTTTCTTTCCATAATTCGAGCGCAGAGTCTTACTTACTTACTTACTTACTTACTTAGTCGTTCCCCTTCTACCGTGAGGTGTAGAGGTTTGGAAGAGAGAGCGCCAGACTATCCTATCGGCTGCCTTCCTTCTGGCCTGGTTCCATTCTAGTCCTCGGTCCTTCAAAGATTGTCTAATGTTGTCCTCCCAGCGAACTCTGGTTCGTCCTCGGGGTCTGGTTCCTTGGCTCTTTGTTTCCCATGCTTGTCGTGGTAGCCGATCTTCTCCCATTCTGCAGACATGGCCAAACCATCTTAATTGGGACTGTTCTACTTGTGTCTGCAGGGGGTAGGATTTAAGGCCTTGACGTATCGTCTGGTTGCGTACCATGTCTCTTCTTGTTACTTCAACCACCTTCCTCAGATACCTCATTTCTGAGGTTTGGATCTGGCTTTTATGGGTTGTAGTTATTGCCCATGACTCGCATCCGTATGTCAAGACTGGGACATAGGTGGAGCGGTATACAGCCATTTTCGTTTTCTTACCAACCTCTCTCTTGCTGAGGAATCCTCGATTTATGGCCTGAAAAAGTCTCCCAGCTGCTGCTTTTCGAGTGGCCAACTCTTCTTTGATGTCTCCCTTTCGGTCTATAATAGCTCCGAGGTATTTAAAGTGGTCGACCTGCTCCAGGACTTGCTCTCCCAGCTTAATCTGATGTTTTCTTTCTTCTCGTGATATCACCATGGATTTTGTTTTAGAGCTGCTTATGACCATCCCTCTCTTCTCCAGCTCTTCCTTCCAGACTTGCAGGTTGGATTGGAGATGTGCCTCTGATTTAGCAATCAGGGCAACATCATCAGCAAATGCCAGCTCCGGAATATAGACCTGTCTCATCTTCCAGTACCCCACTGAATACTTACTTGTTCTCTCCTTACATGCCTTGATGACATCGTCCATAAGGAGTATGAAGAGGTAAGGTGATAGGATATCACCTTGTCTTACACCAGTGGTGGTCCTGAACTCTTCCGACTTATGGTTTGCTGTCCTCACATAATTTCTGCAAGACTTGTAGAAGCTCTGTATAGCATGAATCAGAGGTGCTGGAATATTCTTCCTTGCCAAACAGTCCCAAAGTTTGCTCCAGGGGACCCTGTCAAACACCTTTTCCAGATCTATGAAACAAAGATGCATCTCACTCTTATACTCAAGGGCCTTTTCACTCAGCTGTCTGAGTGTGAAGATTAGGTCTTGAGTACTTCGGTTAGCTCGGAATCCGCACTAGACCTCATCCAATTGTGGCTCAGCTAGGCGTCGGAGTCTCTGCTCTAGGATTCTAGAGTAGATTTTACCAGGGACACTGAGAATGGATATGCCTCTATGGTTTCCACACTGTCGATTGTCACCCTTTTTGAAAATTGGTGTTATGATGGCAATCTCCCAATCCTTTGGTATTGTCTTGTTGTACCACGCTGCCTGTAAAACCCTTAAGAGTAATAGGTCGCCTGATGCTCCCATGAACTTAACCATTTCTGGTGTTATACCATTATGCCCTGCTGCTTTGCCCATCTTGATTTTCTCCAGTGCTGCCTTCAGTTCTTCCATCTTTATGTCATCTTCACCATCATTGGTTTTCTCTTCTGTGCTAGTGTTTATCATTTCTGATGCTTCACCATGCTCACCATCCAGGAGTTCTGAGAAATATTCTTTCCATCTTCCCATTACTTCCTTCGGGGCAGTAAGCAATTTGCCTTGCTTGTCCTTTATAAATTTGAGAGGGCATTGTTTTTCCTTCCTCATGTTCTTTAGGGTCTTATAGAACAATTTCTGGTTTTCTTGTGCATCTTTTTCTAGCTTTTCTCCAAATTCTTCCCAGGACTTCTGTTTTGCTGCTAGCACTTTATTCTTTGCTTCTGTTCTGAGTGTCACATATTCTCTATATTTTTTCCATTTGTCCTGTTGTGTTTTTAGCTCCTAAGTATTGTTTCCATGCCATTTTCTTCTCTCTTATTTTCTCTTTGACTTCCTCTGTCCACCAAGGTGTCCTCTTTCTCTTGTTCCCAAGTCGGACTTCACCGCATGCTTCTGCAGCAGCTGTCTTTATGATATCCTTGAATTTAATCCAGAGGGTTTCCAAGTCATCAGGTCGTTCTTCTGTGTTGTTCACCGCTGCAGCAATAAGCCCCTGATATCTGGTCTTAATTTCTGGCTCTCTCAGCTTGTAGGTCCTAATGCTCATTTCTCCTGCTCGTTTACTTGGTTTCTTGCGTGATGTTGGGCAGTTCCTAGGCTGAGCAACTCTTTCAGTTGTTCTTTTGATTGTTAGCAGGTAGTGATCACTTCCAATCTCTGGCCCCCTCCAGACTCTAGCATCTCGGACATATTTGAATGAGCTTCTCCGAACAATGACATAGTCGATCACTGACTTCTCATTCTTTGTTGGTTTACATCTAGTGTATGCATGTATGCGCTCATGGGGGAACTTTGTGTTTGTAATGATCAGATTCTGCTCACTGCAGAATTTAAGGAGTCGCTGTCCATTGTCATTGAGAGTATCTTCTCCATATCTTCCGATAACTCCACCCCATCTAGCATGGTCATTTCCAACTCTGGCATTAAAATCTCCGAGCATGATAACTTCATCTAGGCAGTCATCCGCTGTTCTTTGAAGCAGCTCGAAGAATTCCTCCTTGACCTCTGATCTCTCATCCTCATTTGGCCCTACACTATGACCAGGTTGACTATGGTTTCTCCTTCTTTTAGTTTAACAACCATAATGCGCTCCGAGACAAAGTTCCATCCCTTGATACTATCTTTTTGATTTTGGGCCACAATGCAACCCACGCCCCCTTTAGCTCTTTCAGACATGGGTACACCACTGTAGAGCAGCGTGTTGCCATCGAGATCCATGACTCCTTGGCCCTTTTTCTTTGTTTCCGTTATAGCCAGGATTTCTAGTTTTGCTTTCCTCATCTCTTCCACCAGCTCCTCTTCCTTCCCATTTATACTTCTTGTGTTCCAAGTTCCATAAGTCGTAGTCCGTAGTCCGTTCCAGTTCGTCGCCTTTAGAATCCGTTCGGTTTTCTCTCTTGTGTTGCTAGTAATCGTGATTTAAAGCAAACAGGTGATTGGCCTGTTGTGCCTTTGCATGGTGGAGGGGCTGCCTCCTTACGGCTTCCATGCAGGCCGCCCTCCTCCTTTTTCATCCGGGCTTGGGACCGGCATTGGCGGAGTTCGAGCGCAGAGTCAAGTACCTATTTATAGCTTGGTAGACTGAAATGTAACACTACCAGTTTTCAATACTGGAATGTGGTAACTATACTGCAGGAGGAAAGCACTCTAACTGCTTAGCCAATAGAATACTGATAGCAAAAAAAAAAAAAAAATAACGCACTTTTCTCACAGGGACATGTCCCACAATGAATAACATTTATCATTATTTCTCTTGTACTTTATGTTTTTTCATGCCCCTTTTTATAAATTAATAAAAAAAGAACAGACACTGCATTGTAACTTTACTTACTTACATATGATAGTTTTGTCTTACATATTGTTAAAGTACTGTCTTGTTACCTGTAGTAGTCTTATTTATTTTCAATGCAGACATATCTGGTAATTTTATATTAAAATAAAACAGTAAAAAGATGAGGCCCTTCTATGCTTGGTTCTGGTTATTATTTGTTTACTGAGTCATTTATTGTTGTTGACTTGTCTGAATTGTAGTTGTATGGTTCTGATACATGGAAAGGAACAACCAATAAGATACAGAATTCATTAATGGGGGTTTGCATAAAAACATGGACAATGAACAAGCAATTAGAAGAAAGAAATAAAACCCTTGCAATGTCGATATTTAAAAGATTGGGGCATGTCTCATGGAAAGAGAAGAAAAACAAACAAAGAGGTCGTTGAAAATCTTAGGAATGAACAGCGAATTAACGAAGGAGATCACAATTAGACAGCTAAAATATATTGGCTATGTAAAAAGACAAAACGCCTTACTGAAGACCATAATAGAAGGCAAATATGCAAGAGGAAGACAGCATTATAAAGTGAATAACTGGTTATGGTAAGGGTTAAGGTTGGATAAAGAACTTTTTATCTGTGATAACTCATACAATCAAATAGCTGTCGGAATATTATATGCTGAAATTATAAATACATACTTGAGTTTATACCCGGGTATGCTTAGGTTTAGCCTGTTTTGTATATTTACTCATAACGTAGATCAAAATGGAAGTAAAATATTATAATCTTGATGGGCGATCTAAATGTAAAGAGGAGAACAGAAGCTAGCAGATTGGAAGAGGTCTGAGAAAACATGGATTTGGGACAAAGAACGAAAACGAAGCAACATTCATAAACTTCTGTGCTTAAGATCTATTTGCTACAGGAGTATCCATTTTCCTACATATAAAATAATACATAAAGTAACATGGATATCGCCAAAAAATTGGATTGATTACATATGTATAAACAAGAAGTTTATGTCATCATTTTAAGTCGCACAAGTATGTAGAGGAGCAGATGTAGCATCAAATCACCACCTTCTGTTAGCCAGAGTAAGATGACACTTAAAATATGTACAGGAATACGTAGCCACAGACAACAGTTTAGTGTGTTACAATATCCAGTAATTACCAAGTGTTCAGACATTTATAAGATGTCACAAATGCAGAAGACCACTGGCAGCAGATTACAAATATATGGAATACGACTGATGATAACAACTATACAAGTGCCAATGAAACAAGTGATGAAAGGACATTTGTGATGGATAAGAAAAACTGTTGATAGCATCACAAGACTGTTCTTGTTCTGGAATCCCCAAGGTAAGAGAGGTATATTGAGACCAAAGAAAACGTGGAGAGAAAAGAACTGAAAACAAATGAAAAGGAATGAGGAAGACATGGAAAGACCTTGAGCTGATGGTACAGGATAGAAGGACTTGTCATGAGCGTGTTGTCAGCCTATGCTTCTTGTGGAGCTGATGGTACAGGATAGAGGGACTTGTCATGAGCGTGTTGTCAGCCTATGCTTCTTGTGGAACTGATGGTACAGGATAGAGGGACTTGTCATGAGCGTGTTGTCAGCCTATGCTTCTTGTGGAACTGATGGTACAGGATAGAGGGACTTGTCATGAGCGTGTTGTCAGCCTATGCTTCTTGTGGAACTGATGGTACAGGATAGAGGGACTTGTCATGAGCGTGTTGTCAGCCTATGCTTCTTGTGGAACTGATGGTACAGGATAGAGGGACTTGTCATGAGCGTGTTGTCAGCCTATGCTTCTTGTGGAACTGATGGTACAGGATAGAGGGACTTGTCATGAGCGTGTTGTCAGCCTATGCTTCTTGTGGAACTGATGGTACAGGATAGAGGGACTTGTCATGAGCGTGTTGTCAGCCTATGCTTCTTGTGGAGCTGATGGTACAGGATAGAGGGACTTGTCATGAGCGTGTTGTCAGCCTATACTTCTTGTGGAGCTGATGGTACAGGATAGAGGGACTTGTCATGAGCGTGTTGTCAGCCTATACTTCTTGTGGAGCTGATGGTACAGGATAGAAGGACTTGTCATGAGCGTGTTGTCAGCCTATACTTCTTGTGGACCTGATGGTATAGGATAGAAGGACTTGTCATGAGCGTGTTGTCAGCCTATGCTTCTTGTGGAACTGATGGTACAGGATAGAAGGACTTGTCATGAGCGTGTTGTCAGCCTATACTTCTTGTGGAGCTGATGGTACAGGATAGAAGGACTTGTCATGAGCGTGTTGTCAGCCTATACTTCTTGTGGAGCTGATGGTACAGGATAGAAGGACTTGTCATGAGCGTGTTGTCAGCCTATACTTCTTGTGGAGCTGATGGTACAGGATAGAAGGACTTGTCATGAGCGTGTTGTCAGCCTATACTTCTTGTGGAGCTGATGGTACAGGATAGAGGGACTTGTCATGAGCGTGTTGTCAGCCTATGCTTCTTGTGGAGCTGATGGTACAGGATAGAGGGACTTGTCATGAGCGTGTTGTCAGCCTATGCTTCTTGTGGAACTGATGGTACAGGATAGAGGGACTTGTCATGAGCGTGTTGTCAGCCTATACTTCTTGTGGAGCTGATGGTACAGGATAGAAGGACTTGTCATGAGAGTGTTGTCAGCCTATACTTCTTGTGGAGCTGATGGTACAGGATAGAGGGACTTGTCATGAGCGTGTTGTCAGCCTATGCTTCTTGTGGAGCTGATGGTACAGGATAGAGGGACTTGTCATGAGCGTGTTGTCAGCCTATACTTCTTGTGGAACTGATGGTACAGGATAGAAGGACTTGTCATGAGCGTGTTGTCAGCCTATACTTCTTGTGGAGCTGATGGTACAGGATAGAAGGACTTGTCATGAGCGTGTTGTCAGCCTATGCTTCTTGTGGAGCTGATGGTACAGGATAGAGGGACTTGTCATGAGCGTGTTGTCAGCCTATACTTCTTGTGGAACTGATGGTACAGGATAAAGGGACTTGTCATGAGCGTGTTGTCAGCCTATACTTCTTGTGGAGCTGATGGTACAGGATAGAGGGACTTGTCATGAGCGTGTTGTCAGCCTATGCTTCTTGTGGAACTGATGGTACAGGATAGAGGGACTTGTCATGAGCGTGTTGTCAGCCTATACTTCTTGTGGAGCTGATGGTACAGGATAGAAGGACTTGTCATGAGCGTGTTGTCAGCCTATACTTCTTGTGGAGCTGATGGTACAGGATAGAGGGACTTGTCATGAGCGTGTTGTCAGCCTATGCTTCTTGTGGAACTGATGGTACAGGATAGAGGGACTTGTCATGAGCGTGTTGTCAGCCTATACTTCTTGTGGAGCTGATGGTACAGGATAGAAGGACTTGTCATGAGCGTGTTGTCAGCCTATACTTCTTGTGGAACTGATGGTACAGGATAGAGGGACTTGTCATGAGCGTGTTGTCAGCCTATACTTCTTGTGGAACTGATGGTACAGGATAGAGGGACTTGTCATGAGCGTGTTGTCAGCCTATACTTCTTGTGGAACTGATGGTACAGGATAGAAGGACTTGTCATGAGCGTGTTGTCAGCCTATACTTCTTGTGGAGCTGATGGTACAGGATAGAAGGACTTGTCATGAGCGTGTTGTCAGCCTATGCTTCTTGTGGAGCTGATGGTACAGGATAGAGGGACTTGTCATGAGCGTGTTGTCAGCCTATACTTCTTAAGGAGCTGATGGTACAGGATAGAAGGACTTGTCATGAGCGTGTTGTCAGCCTATGCTTCTTGTGGAGCTGATGGTACAGGATAGAGGGACTTGTCATGAGCGTGTTGTCAGCCTATGCTTCTTGTGGAGCTGATGGTACAGGATAGAGGGACTTGTCATGAGCGTGTTGTCAGCCTATGCTTCTTGTGGAGCTGGTGGTACAGGATAGAAGGACTTGTCATGAGAGTGTTGTCAGCCTATGCTTCTTGTGGAGCTGATGGTACAGGATAGAGGGACTTGTCATGAGCGTGTTGTCAGCCTATGCTTCTTGTGGAGCTGGTGGTACAGGATAGAAGGACTTGTCATGAGAGTGTTGTCAGCCTATGCTTCTTGTGGAGCTGATGGTACAGGATAGAAGGACTTGTCATGAGCGTGTTGTCAGCCTATGCTTCTTGTGGAGCTGGTGGTACAGGATAGAAGGACTTGTCATGAGAGTGTTGTCAGCCTATGCTTCTTGTGGAGCTGATAGTACAGGATAGAAGGACTTGTCATGAGAGTGTTGTCAGCCAATGCTTCTTGTGGAGGTGAAGGGTAACATACATGCCACATGCTATGGTTTACCCATAATCTGTACAAGGTGTTTGCGTTTTCAGATATGTACACCCTGTACATAATTTCTGTACAGGTTTTCTAACACATACCCCTTATTACTGTGTCTCAGAGTTCTTTTATAAAATCCTATTGAACGCAGGATTTCTAAGTCTGTTAGTGATAACTGAGCACAGAAACAGACTAAATGATGACACCATCACATTATTTTTACATTGTAAAATAAACTCAGACATTTATTGTTTGGGTTTTAAAATAAGTTAAGACCTGCTTTAAAAGGCAAAGTCCCTGTGCATCATTTATAATGCAGCCCACTGTAATTGAAAATATTTTTACACAAATTAACTCTTTTGTACAGGTTTTTCATCTCTGAGATGTGGCATGTATGGGGTAATGAGTTAGTTAAATGTATCCTTAATTAGAATTTGTATTTATTATGGTTTACTTTTGGTAATGATTAAAGTCACAAGGAATAGAAAAGTACCTAAGTTTCTAGCTGATCAGACAAGTAGTACAGTAAAAAATATACATGGATTCACTCACGTAGTAAATAATATGCATGTACTCACTCACAATACATTCAAAATACAAGTCAACTGAAAACACTATTAATAAAAGAAAGGTGTCAATCATAATTTTATTTTTTAATTCACATTAGTTTTCATTACATTTTAAAATGTCACTACTATTATATTTTCACTACTTCAACTAGATGTACTTGCATGTCAAACCTCACATAGCCATAATATGATACTTTCCAGAATTAAAAAAATAGACAATAATATACTTGAAATGATATCCTGCATGCAAAAAACAGGTATGTCCAGAGAAACATTGTAGAAATTCAAAAAAAGGAATGAGGTAAAAAAAAATAGGAAAGTCTTGGAATAATTACGACTGGTTTGCATAAGGCTGATTGGAGAAAAATATTTTGATGTCTCATGTTCCAAAGCAATTAGGGAAAAGAATGTATCAACAAAAAGTGGCCTACCAAACAGAACCTTCCTATACTCAATTTTTACATAACACCTTACTGAAGACCATAATAGAAGGAAGAGTTGAAGACAAATCTGCAAGAGGAAGACAGTGCTATAAGTGGGAAGATAACATCAAGAGATGGACAGAAAGAGTCTATCAGAGTGCACCATCAAGACAAGGAACATAATTTATTGGAGATTTTTTGCAGCCAACCTTCGCTGTGGAGGTGGCAGCTGATGTTGACGATTTACAATTTAAAAAAAAAATAGTAATCTTTCCTCCATATTTTTCCATTAAGCATATATGAGAGAGATACATACTCCAATTTTGACTTTAACTATATTAAACTACCAGCTGGCCAGGTCTGTCACAGCTACATGCAAACTGATCCCTGTCCCCTATGTCAGAAAGCAATCATTTACCCACTACATTAGCTAAGAATGCCTCCACAGAAGGTACTGAATTTCAAACATGGCCATATCTGCCAGTGTTTGCTAGACACAAGTAATACTGGCTGCCTGAGCTATGTACATAATGCAAGTATATGACAAGTCTAAATTATGTTGTATGTTGTAGTTTCAAATAATGTGAATGACTGATAAAGTCATAAACTATGGCAGAAGTTCTATTACATCAGCTGTTAATTCCAAGACATGATGCCTTTCACACAAAAAACAAAACAAAAATGTATTTGGCTGCAGAGAAAGGAGCCAAACAAATAACAATGAAAAAGGCGATGCAATAAGGTGAATGTGGGTGAAATAATAAGATATGAAATTAAACTTGGTTTTACCAAGTGGCGTCTGTGGCCTAATGGATATGAACGCAGTTCCATAATCCAGATATAACAGGTTCGAAATCCGCTGCAGGCGGTTTGGTAGCAGATCGCTTTGTGTGGACTATTAACAATGGTATAAGCGCCGTACCGTTCAGAAAGCAATGGCAAACTACTGAATGAAAAAAATTGCCTAGAAAAATCACAAACAGCCAATAAAAGCTGGGGTTGATTGTCACGACCTGTAAAGGATAAGCAACTAACTTTTTTTTTTTTACCAAGTAGTGAATGTCACAGATAATTGCTCAGTAGAGGCTGTCTGTAGTAATATCTGTGCATGAATCAATGCCAAAATATGTGTGGTTATATTACTAGGACCACCATCATCTTCTATTGAAATATTGGATAATTCTTTCTATCAAGTTAAGAGAGAGAGAGAGAGAGAGAGAGAGAGAGAGAGAGAGAGAGAGAGAGAGAGAGAGAGAGAGAGAGAGAGCAGGGAATGAAAATCACAGAAGCAACTAATATGACGTTGTGAATGAGATTATCTCATCATGTAAAACAAATTTCTATAGAAACATTGCTACAACAGCACAAGATTTTGATGCAGGTTTCCTGCAGTGGTAGGGAGCAAAAAGGAAATTAATACAGATATTATTTTTCTAATAAATAATACAGGAATGTGTATTTTTCATTATAGACATAAAGGTAAATATATTGTGCAGATTATATATAAAAGAAATAATCTCTATTAGTTCTTGATATATAAAGCTAAAATGGCCTTCTAATAAAACTAATGTGTACCATGTGATGCTAGAGGTAAGTTGAACTAAGAACTGTAACTCATGAAAATCATTATCTGTTATACATTCCCAAGTGTGCCCTTAAATATGCTCTCCTGACACATTACCCAGTGTCTCCTCGCTCATATTCCTTAGTGTGACTTGGAACACATTCTTCAATGTCCTGACACATTCTTCAGTGTCTCCTGGCTCATATTCCCTAGCGCAACTTGGAACAAATTCTCCATTGTAACCAGACACATTCCATAGTGAGTCTTTTTTACATATATTTCTGTACCCTAACAGATACACTCTAATGTGTCTTAGCACATACTCTTAAGGCTCCTGACACACTCCCCAGTGTCCCCCTGTCTCTCATATTCCCTTGTGTAACTTGGAACATATTTTCCAATATCCAGATATGTTCCGTAGTTAGCCTTAGTACATACACTGCAGTGCTCTAACAAACATTCCCAGATGTGTCCTGATACGTACTCAGAAGGCTGCTGACTCATTCCCCAGTGCTTCCTGGTCCATATTTCCTATTGCATCTTGACACATATGCTGCAGGGTTCTGACACATTCCCCAAGTGTGTCCTGATTTACTCTTTGGATTCATACATAAACCCAATGTCTTGATGTACTCTCCAGTATAACTTGATGACTCCTCCATAGTAGGAGCTGACACATACTCCCTAGCATGACTCAATCCACTCCTCAAAATGACATATTCCTCAGTGCGCCCTGACACATACTTCACTGTGTGCCTTGATACATAAATCCTCACAGTGTCTTGGCATGCTCTTCAGTGTGACCAGGCAGATAATCTCCAGCGTGACCTGAAGTATGTTCTCTGTGGTGGCTTCATGATTTTCCACTCCAATTTGGCTTTTTTCCCAAGTGTGTCCAGGCAGATAATCTCCAATGTGGCCTAAAATATATATTTCCATAGTGGCCTGATGTTTTTTCAACTGATTTGGTCACCTATATTCCTAATGTGTCCAGACGCATCCTCCTCAGTGTGACTCGATAAACACCCCACAGTATAGCCTGCTACTGCTGTGATCTGATGTGTATTTAACAATTATTTTATTGTCATTGTCTGCCAGACATCTGAGTAAACAATATTATGTTTGTAACAAAGAGTCTGAAATGTTTCTGCCCAAACCATTGTCTAGGCTTCATTTTCTTCTTCTTCTTCTTCTGCGGTCAGTTTGTAGTCATGCTAAATCTGCAGGCCTTTTACCAGGACAAAGTCCACAGTCTTTTCTGGGTCAGGGTAGCAGCCCCAAAGTTTCTGTTTGAGCTCACCACCCCCTGACCAGGTCAGACGTCGTGGGTCATAAAAGACATTCTTCTTAACTGAAATCAGGAATCTACAATTTTTCAACCTTTCGAGCATTCTGCTTGCTAGACACTCATTGTGTGTATTAAGGGTCACAAAGAGTTCAAGGTTAATTAAATTTTATATATTTTCAATTATCAGGTAGCACTACTTGTCTGATCATGGATGGGAAAGGCTGTGCATATGTAAATGTTACTAGCACCTTGCAGTCAATATGTTAAGGAGTTGATAAAAGGACAAGAAAAGATAGAATTGTAACAGAATTATGTAACTGTCAGCCCATACAATACTAATTCACATATGTAATGAAAACAATTGGAAACTTTGCTTGTCATACAAAGATAATAACAACTGCAACTACACAGCAGCTAAATGAGAAAATACACAAGAGAGAAATTAAGAGAAAGTTATCAAGGTAACCTGAGTTTTGAAATCACATATTCCAGTTTGTACACTTAATCACGGGAAAAGAAATAACTAAGCTAATCTCTATTAAATGAATCACCTGCGTTTTGTTTTTGAAAATTCTAGCACCGTTTTGTATTTTCCAACATTATGTTTTCACTGCGCTAGATTTAGTTGTCTAATAACTCTTAAAGGGTGTGGTTATTTTCCCATGGTTAACTCAAGGATTTTCATATATTATAAACATTAATGGCCAAATTATTTTGCAAGAGTTATAAAAGTATGGTAATGTTTTTGTTTATATGAAAAAGATGGGG
>JAMPIV010001125.1:0-31135 GCA_024509875.1 Oreohelix idahoensis
TCCTCAAATGTTTCTGTTGTTATGAGAATATCATCCATGAAGTTGGTGATGCATGGATTCTTCAGGGGATCCAGTAACTTTCTCATCATCCTCGAAAACACACTCGGTGCATTTTTCAGCCCGAATGGCAACATATTAAATTCATAATGTCCTTCCGAGGTGCTAAAGGCTAAATAAGGTTTGACTTCCGGCTTTACTGGAATCTGATAGTAGCCTTTGCTCCGATCCACTTTAGAGAAATATTTAGCTCTATTCAGCCTGGCAAACAGCTGATTTGTATCAGGTAATGGACCCACCTGACTTTCTATGACAGCATTCAGTTTCCTGTAATCTATACACAGCCTGTGTTCTCCAGAGGGTTTTCTTAACAAAACCACACTGGAACTGTAGGGAGATTCACTGTGCGAGATAATCCCTTCTCTCAACAGATAATCTATCTCCTCCCTTAAAGCTTTTTCCGTAGCGAACGGAATCGAATAGGCTTTCATACAGATTGGTGTTGGGTCTATGAGTTTCATATCATACTCCAATAAATTTGTATGCCCCGGACGGTCCGTTAACACATCTGTATGATTATTCAAAACCTGTTGAACCCTCTCCCTCTAATTTTCCGTTAAGTGTGTGCTGATATTGACCTGTGCAGCGGTCTCACAGGGATGTAAAGGATACTCATGAGAAGTGAGTGGTTCCTTTTTCATCTCCATTGCAACAGACAAGGTCAGTAGGTGTGTCTCTTCCTGGTTTTCTCTGTCTAGATAGTTCTTCAGGAGATTCACATGATAGATTTTCTCTTTCCCTTTCTTATCTATCTTATAATTTGTTCTAGACACCTTCTCTAGAACTGTATGTGGACCTTGCCATCCAATTTGCAATTTATTCTGACTGCCGGGCAGTAGAAGGAGCACCTTCTCTCCCACAGCTAATTCTCGATCCTTCGCTTTCTTATTGTAATAGGCAGCATGCTTTTTCCTGGCTTGTCTCAAATTTTCATTGGCAAGTTTCCAGCCAGTTTTAAGACGAGTGGTCAGCTCGTTCACATATTGATATGATGAGGTAATATTTTCTTCTGCCTTTTCATCGGTCCATGTCCTTAACAAGGCTTCCAAGGGACCTTTTATTGGCCTTCCAAATAACAATGTTGCCTACATATGTTTCATGGCCCCGGCAATTTTCATGTAACTGGAAGTGTGGTGGTGGTGACTTTTCTTCCTAGAATCATCACTCACAAATCTACCACTACCAATTTTTTTGTTGGGGTTTTCTTCCCACTTTAATTTCCTTGTGAGAGATTTTCTCTCTCTTTTATCTTCCTCCAGTTCACATAAGTCCGACCGAGGGTTTGTCAGCTTATTCTGGGGTAAGACATCTCTTTGTACTCGCTGCATCGTGGCCATTGTAAAACAGTCGAGTGAAGACTGTCTGTGAAAAGGGGGCTCCCATTCCACTTTGTCCACTTTATTATAATTATTTTTCTTCTTATATTCAGGCCTACGTTTGCTTCGCGGCGAGTCTAGGTCCTGATTCATTTTCCCACGAGTGGGTGTTCCCTCTGTATTTTCTGGCCCAGGTTTGCCATAATGCTTCTCTTGCATATGGTTATTATTTTTCCACCCTGTGGAATTTTCTTTATTGCACTGGTCACAGTCCTCGACAAATTTTCTTATGTCATCAACCACTCCTGGCCAGTAATAAGACATAGATGTCATTCTCAGGTGTCCACCGTCTTGAACATGTATTTGTCTCATAACTCTTTCCCTATATTTCGAGGGCACTACCAACTGTGCACACTCGTATGATCCTGCTTTAACCGTCCGGTGAAGCAGTCCATCCTCCAATTAGAATTCTCATTGTCTAGGAGGGGTATGGAGTTTTTGGAGTTTGTCAAAACACGGCTTCAGTGATCTATCTTTAGCCTGTGCCTTCCTACACTCTTTACGAGACAGAATTTTTGGTGGTTCCTCCTCTTTTCTAGAGGTTGACCTGACCTGAAGCGTGGCCATGTACACAGGTATCTTTTTACACACTTCGGTGTTATGGTTGTCCATCCGACACCAACTACAATATGATCTACCTTTATAAAAAGGTTTTCTGTCATTATATTTCCTTTCATTGAATTGTGAGGTTTTGTTATTATAGTCATTGCGTGACCTATCAAAATATTGCTTACCTTTGTTCTGGTCTCTATGGCCAAACTTATTAAAGTTTTGAGGTTCCTTAAAATTGTCTACCTGTTTCTTTTTATTACCAACTACCTCTGCCTGGGCTGCCTGATACCTCTCAGCGACATTGAGTAACTCACCCAGCCTCTCTGCACCTTGTTCCATGAGAAACTTTCTCAGGTCTGGAGCCATGGACTCTCTTAGCTGCTCAATAAGGATCATCTCCTTAAGATCTTGGGTTTTCCTCAGAGCAGTCCATTTCTCCAAGTAGGTCTCTAACCTTGCAGAGAACTGATGATAAGTCTCACCCGACAGTAGTTTGGCATTCCTAAATTTTTTTCTATAAAATTCTCCGTTCTTTTCGTATCTTAATAAAAGAGCCTGCTTTAGCATGTCATAATTGTCTTGGTCATCTCTGCTCATCTTGGCAAAAACTTCATAAGCCATTCCTCTAAGCCCTTGTGATAACTTTAGGCTCCACCTCTCTCTCTCTCTCTCTCTCTAACCCATATGTAGTAGCTAAAAGTTCAAATCTACTTAAATACCCTTCAATGTCATCTTCTTTCTCAACAAAATGGTCTAAATGAAAACCCATAGCTGAGGTTGAGGCTCCCTGACTAGCAGTGGCATCTGAGGCAAAGGGGCTGGCACCATTTTCAGGAGCATGGCCTTGAAATTCTAACTCCCTTAGTCGTATCTCATGCTCCCTCTGTAATCTTTTCTCCTCCTTTTCTGCTTCCCTTTCAGCAGCCTGTCTCTTTTCCTCTCTTTCAGCAGCCTGTCTCTTTTCCTCTGCTTCCCTTTCAGCAGCCAATCTCTTTTCTTCTGCCTCCAATGCCCTGGCCTCCTTGTCAGCCTCAATCTGCAACCTCTTAATTTCTTTGTCAGCCTCAATTTGTAACCTCTTCTCTTCAGCTATCTTCCTATCCTCCCTTTCAATATACTTGTCGCATTCTGAAGTTACATATTGGATCAAAGCTTGACCCTCCATGTTCATTTCTTTCGCAGTCTGCACAGCAGCAGATCGAAACTTTGCCAGATCAGCCATTTATACTATGTAACCTTTTAAAATTTCTAACTATAAAAATCTCTAAATATGGCTAATAATTTCTAATGATAACCAAGAACAACCACAGGCACTGACAGCTCAACTACTATTCAATTTCTCCAAAAGGAATGCTTTTAGTTTTATACTATCTGAGATTCCTAATATACTTGATAATATTTTAAGAATTTAAAATCCCAGAAGCAAACTACCCAATATAGCTGGTGTTATGAAAAGTTGATCCCCAGGAGCGAGACCCCAATATAAGTGGTAGGAGAGGTTTCAAATCCCGGACAGAACCCCACTATATGTGGTGGATTTTGATGTTATGAATTGTTGTTAAGTATTATTATTATAATAAATGAGATTAGCTATGAAGGTCCCTGAATTTACTCAATAGTATTGTGAACTTTTCAGGGTGCCTTTCCGCTACCACCCCCTTTATCTCATTCAAAATGTATTTATATTAGTATATTAAATGACTTCGTGTTGTGTCTAGGGTTATCAATGTAGAGTGTGATTGCACAATAATCAACAAACATACAAACAAATAATTTATTATTCACAACAGCACACAGTACTACCACAATAACATACAAACGACACTCTAAAAGGCTATCTTATTTAAGACTGTGGTTGAATTTTGTGTAAATAAGATTTTTACAGTTTTATTGTCCTGATTCAAATTTATTTGTAATCAGGACAGACAATTTAAAAGTGAAATCACAATAATCAATTACATCAGTCAAATAGCACAATAGATCTTCTATCCATATATAAAATTATTAATCGAATATATTTATGTAGTGTTCTCCTACTTTAAGGTAATACTGGTGGTACTTCTAGGTTGTTGTTTTAATCATGTCCTTCTGGAAATGTTTGTTTCTATTTTGTCACTTGTGGAACTATTAAATATTTGTCCCAGTTTTATTCACTGTTATTAGATCGTTCTTTTAAAGTTCTGTAGTTGAGCTTTCAGGTGCCGAACGAGAACTTATCTTGGCCGTAGAATATATGTTGAACCTTTCATCTGCTCGCTTTACAATCTGTTCCCTGTTTGATAGGCAATGGCCCCTAGCATGGGCTCTCAGTAAACAAGCAGAGTCTTGAATCAATCAATTTGCAAGCGTTTGGTACCACATTAACGTCAGTACCCAGGACCTCTGAAATGTGAAGGTATGCATCCTTCGTAATATCTAGCATACACTAATAGTCCACAGTTAAGGACATGTACATTACAAACAAACAAAAGGATCATATCCTTATACAAACCCCATGCCACCATTTTCTTTTGATGTGACAATGTACACCAGTATTCCTCTCCCCTAATAGTTACAACGCCACTGCAATTCCAGCTTTAATCTCTTCCATATAATATGATAGGTGTTATGCTCCTTTATGACAATCATACCTATTCTTGTAGTTTTACACCTCTCTGACAGTCTATCACATGGTGGATCAATCTTTAGGCTTTGCCTCATGTTCGCTATAGACCCACTCATGTCCAGACATATATTATTATTTCACATTCAATTTTTATATAAAATACAGGTTAATAAATGTCAAGCTTACCACAATATTCAATGAAATATACACAGAGACGATGACTGACACAGTTTCGATCTGTTTTATTGCCCAGGCTGCTTATAACTTGTAGTTTAAAGCACAGCCTGCTCTCATCTATCACTGTTGAAAATTTTCTTAGAAATGGCGTCCTCCCCAACGCTTATTCTGACAATATCGATTCAGTTAGCCAATCTCTATTAATTTTACAGTGTAAACAGTCTTTTCAAAATTATCATTCACACTTTTCCTACGTTTCTAGGTTATTTATGTTTATTCAAAGGTCAGCCAATAATATTTAGTCTCACTTCAAATGCCACCCAATCAGATTCACTGTACCATCCTAGCCTATCTGTTACCTACTTTTTCCCCCCAAAAATATGCGATCCAATCTAAGCAGATATGACTTGACCTGACAGTATCTCTGATCTCTATGTATTGTTTTATCAATATTTAATTAGCTAAGGGACTAATTATATAACTAATAACATATTCTTGGTCAGCAAGTCTTCAGGTACACGAATATACAATTTTTAAGGGGCTATGTGCTTTGGTTCACAATTCTAACTTTTTTCATTGTATTTGGGGAAACACCTAAGGCAAGGCTTGCCCCTGTGCTAGTGTTGGCTTTTAGTTTGAAATCAATGCGAAACGATTTAGCATTTCATCTATCCTTGCCCCTCCTCGTTCCACAATGCATTTTAGGGAAATGTTTCTTAGAACTAGGAAAAAGTGGGTGTTTATGTCAAGGACGAATTTGAAAAATAGGGTACCGTTTTGTTCGGCTATTCGTTAGCAAATAATAATCTGAAGGCGTAAGCGACAACAACCGTTCTAGCAGAAAATTCTTTTGTACTTTCTTATCTTTGCCTTTATGCCCTATATTGTTATATATTAATTTAGATATTGTATTTAGAAATCACTACAAATGCCAACCCAGGGTCTATGTTGAACGCTTGAATTAAAGGGTAATCCCATAGACGCTTTAGAATTGGCATAGCTTTTTAGATAGGTTAAAAAGTGTCTAAGGGCCAGAAGACAGAGAAAGAAGAACCTAACCTATGTGAAGATAGAAGCCAAATAAAGATCTGTGACTTTCTTTTAAAACTGAGTTTCCATCGGGTATCTATGCATGTCGTATTTTGGACTCCTGTGAGTGAAGAGTTAAGAGTTGAATGTTCATATCAGACACCATAAAGATTTAAGATCGTGCGACCAAGGAAAGGTACCTTGGTATTTCCCAACCACTGTCCACCACCAAAAATAAACCCTATACGATCACGCCATAAACACGAGCCAACAATAGAAACTATAATGTGGTGAAGGGCCTTCTGGTGAGAGTTCCCAGGGCCTGTGACATGTGGTGGTTGGTGGAACTGGTGACCTTGACCAGGATTCTGAACTTGCTGACATTCAACCATATTCGGGATACAAAGTTACAAGATTCTGAACTTGCTGACATTCAACCATATTCAGAGTACAACATTTTTGGGCTGTAACTTTGCAGACAGTCCACCATATTCAAGTTACAAAATTTTGAGGCTGTAAACTTTGCTGACAGTTTGCCAACAATCAAGATTCCATATTCCAGAGCCGTGAATTTTGTCAACAATCAAGATTCCAGAGCCGCGAGTTTGTCAACAATCAAGATTCCATATTCCAAAGCCGTGAATTTTGCCTACAATCAGGATTCCAAATTCCAGAGCCGTGAATTTTGCCAACAATCAAGATTCCAGATTCTAGAGCCGTGAATTTTGACAACAATCAAGATTCCAGATTCCAGAGCCGCGAATTTTGACAACAATCAAGATTCCAGATTCCAAAGCCGCGAGTTTTGTCAACAATCAAGATTCCATATTCCAGAGCCGTGAATTTTGCCAACAATCAAGATTCCAGATTCCAGAGCCGTGAGTTTTGTCAACAATCGAGATTCCAGATTCCAGAGCCGTGAATTTTGTCAACAATTAAGATTCTGGGTTCCAGAGCCGCGATTTTCGACAACAATCAAGATTCCATGTTCCAGAGCCGCGAGTTTTGCCAACAATCAAGATTCCATGTTCCAGAGCCGTGAATTTTGACAACAATCAAGATTCCAGAGCCGTGAATTTTGTCAACAATCAAGATTCCAGAGCCGCGAGTTTTGTCAACAATCAAGATTCCATATTCCAGAGCCGTGAATTTTGACAACAATCAAGATTCCATATTCCAGAACCGTGAATTTTGCCAACAATCTAGATTCAGATTTCGGGACCGTGAGAATTTTCTGACAGTAAAACAAGGTTTCGGATTTCGAGGAAGTGAAATTTCAAGAAGGAAAAAGCCTAATTCAGGGACTACACCAGTTGACTATAAATTAGTTAAAGTAATTAATGTACATATGGTTACCATCTTTGATATATTTTATTTTTTTCTATTTTTTTTCCAGTAAGTGATACGTTGTTGTAGGATAAGAAGGTATAAGTAAATAGGATTGTCGACTAAAAGTAAGGAGAGTAAGGGATTTTTGGAAAATGGCGGAAGAACAAAGATTGGATCCTAATACGGTGGCCTTATTACATGTTACGAATGCCCTGGAACGGTGGAGTATTGAAAACAGGCAGACTAGTTTACGTCAAAGCATTGAGACCTATAGAGGAGAAGCGGGAAAATAGAGAGGTATGCTTATTCCATAGGGGCAGGCGAGGAAGAAAAGAAACGATTGGCCTTTTTGACCAGTGATGATCTGGTGAATGATTTTTTGAGGAGAAGGTTTGAAGAAGAGCCACAGGAAACGTGGGAGGAGCTGAAGAAGGGATTGTTAAACAGTTACGGGGAGTCTGTGGACCAGCATTATCTATGGGGACTGCTTAGGAGAGTAAAGCAGGAGACAGGAGAATCAGTCCAGTTGTTTAGCGATAGATTGAAAAATCTGGCGGAAGAGGTTTTTAGGGAACAGGATATACGGAGTCCGGATATTGAGGGTCAGCTGGTTGGAATGTTTATCGATGCTTTACATAAGGACGGAATGAGGCTACTTCTCCTAAGAAAAAATCCAAGGACTTTGAATGATGCTATACAGTTGGCATTGTCAGAAGAAAATTTGATGAAGAGGTTCCAGTTAAGATCAGGGAACAACCATGAAGAAGGGAATTGGAAAGAAAATGGAGCTCAGAGGACTGGACAGGCAGTTAACGATAGACCAAGAGGAAGGGATTTATTTGGCCACCAGCACAGGCAGTGGCACAGAAAAATCAGTAAGGAGTTATGCCGGACGACCACAGAGATATTTGGCGATGAAGGGGAACCCAGAAATCATAGAGTAATAAGTCAAAAAAGCAGACGAAACATGGTGGAAAAAGATGTTTACATACAGAGTTAGAAATCCAGAATGGGACTTCAGGAGAGAAAATGTTCCGCCTAGAGTAGATAGATGGGGACATGAGGAGAGGGGAAGATTAGATAGACGAAGAATTGGAGAATTTACCTCGAGAAGACATCAGCGGACTCATCAAGAAAACTATGCTCCACCGAAAATCGAAGGACGATATAAACAAATGAACATAGGACGAATAGGAACTAGTAGATGTAATACTTCCTGTCGAGATGAGTGGAGCAAGACAGCAGGAAAACTTAAGTTCCACTCAGTGCGAGAGGCGGGACTGAGTGATAAAAAAACCCACTGAGGCCTCAAAATGGAAATAGAAATAGAGACCGGGACACGAAAGGGGGGGGGGGGTTGTTGATTTTGAAAAGGCTTTCGACAGCATACACAGGGACAGCCTATGGAAAATTCTGAGGGCTTATGGAATTCCCAGCCACATTGTTTCCATTCTGCCATCAATGGTACCCATACCTTGTAGCGGTATGGCAGCTTGCGTACCCTGACAATCCCCAGAGCTATGCCAGTGGGAGTTTTACTCCTGGTAGGTTCAACCAAGCTGGACTGGTCTGTGTGGGTAGGGGTCAGACAAAAGCTGGTACCCTGGTCCTCCAGGTTGGGGGTTTTAGCATAGGGCTGACACCCCTGTCTATGTAAAAAAAATAATGAAGTTACGGAAACAACATCAAATGAACAAACTTTGCTGCGGGATGGACATTCGGAGTCTGTGGCTCGTATGACTGTCAGTGGTGAAAGCCGAAAGGAAGCCACTGACATGAAAACGGATGTCCTGACCGCAAAACAGGATACAAGAATAGGATTTTGGAATGTCAGGACAATGTACGAGACAGGTAAACTAAGACAGGTCACGGCAGAAATGAGAAACTATAGGTTACACATCCTGGGGATAAGTGAGAGCAGATGGACAGGGGCAGGAAAAGTTAAAACAGAAACAGGAGAAACAGTACTTTACTCTGGAAGAGAGGATGGACAGCACAGTGAAGGCGTAGCCATTATTCTACAGAAAGGGATAGAAAGGACATTACTGGAATGGAAACCCATCAACAACAGACTGATACGATTGAGATTGAGAGGGAGATTCATCAACACTACAATAATACAATGCTACGCACCAACGAATGATAGCGATGAGGAGGTCAAGGATAAATTCTACCAACAACTGCAGAAAGAAATGGAAGACACCCCTAGATATGATCTTGTTATAGTAATGGGAGACCTCAATGCGAAAGTTGGTACACACAATACATATAATGAAAGAACAATGGGGAAATGCGGCAGCGGAACAGCAAACGAAAATGGG
The DNA here is from genome assembly GCA_024509875.1 of Oreohelix idahoensis. Lineage (NCBI taxonomy): Eukaryota > Metazoa > Mollusca > Gastropoda > Stylommatophora > Oreohelicidae > Oreohelix > Oreohelix idahoensis. Next base: position 9,447 of record JAMPIV010001125.1, read on the forward strand.
GATAAGCTAATAAGTTTCTGTAGCATTAACAACCTGGTCATTGGAGGAACACTTTTCCCACATAAGGAAATTCACAAGTTAACATGGGAATCACCAAATGGTCGGGACAGAAACCAGATAGACCACATCATGGTTAACGGCAGATGGAGACATGCATTACAAGATGTGAAGGTAAGAAGAGGTGCAGATGTGGGAAGTGATCACCATTTAGTAGTAGCAAAACTGAAAGTGAAACTAAGAAGGGCTGGACCAACTGTAACTACACAGAAAAGGTTTGACATCAGCAAATTGAAGGACCCCCTTACCAGAAAAGCTTTTGCGGCCGACATTAAGAAACGATATCAATTTGCCAAAAGCCAGGAAAAGACATTGACTGATGATATAGACCAGAATTTCAACACCATTTCAACAATATATAAGGAAAGTAGCAAATCATGCTTAGGATTCCAGGAAAGGAAGAAGCAAGACTAGATAACACCAGAAACACTAAACACCATAAAGATGAGAAAGGAAATGAAAAGAAAGAAAACAGAAGCGAAGTCCCCCAGGTTAAAGCAACTATATAGCGAACAGTACAGCCAGCTGGACAGGGAAGTTAAACGCCAAACCCGAGCCAACAAAAGAAATTTCCTAGACGATCTTGCAAAACAGGCAGAAGAGGCAGCACTGAGAAATGAACAAAGCACAGTATACAAAATAACTAAATTCATCAGCGGAAAACAAGGTGCAAACAATATTACATTAGTAAGAGATAAGCAAGGAAATCTCATCAAGACAGCAGAGGGACAGGAAACAAGATGGGCAGAGCACTTCAGAGAAACGCTGAACAAGGAAATACCAGAGACACAATTGAATGTTCCTGAGGCTGAAAACGATCTAGATGTAAATACAGACATTCCACGAAAAGAAGAAATCATCAAAGCAATCAAAGGGTTAAAGAACGGTAAAGCTCCGGGCCATGATAACTTAAATGCAGAGCTATTTAAGACAGACCCTGAGCTAGCAGCAGAACTATTAGAACCACTATTTGCACAAGTGTGGAAAAAGGGGACAACACCATCAGAGTGGAAGAAAGGAATAATTGTCAAATTGCCCAAGAAGGGAGATCTTGCAGACTGCAATAATTGGAGAGGAATCACTCTTCTCTCAGTTCCCAGCAAAATACTAGGCAGGATAATTATACAGAGAATTTCAAAGGCAGTAGACTACAAACTGAGGAAAGAACAAGCAGGATTTAGAAAGAACAGAAGATGTGTAGACCATATATTCACTCTCAGGAACATTATAGAGCAGTGCTCAGAATGGCAAAGACAGCTTTACATAAATTTTGTTGATTTTGAAAAGGCTTTTGACAGCATACATAGGGACAGTTTATGGAAAATACTGAGGGCTTATGGAATCCCAAGCGGCATAGTGTCAATCATAAAAAGCCTCTATGCCAACTTTACGTGTAGTGTTGGGCAGAGCAACCTAACCTTCGAGGTGAAGACAGGAGTACGACAGGGATGCCCCTTATCAACCACTCTATTTTTTAACAGTCATAGACTGGGTGATGCGCCAGACAACAGAGGGCAGTCCAAGAGGAATAAGATGGACTACATTCTCTACATTGGAAGATCTGGAATATGCAGACGACATTGCACTGCTGGCACATTCACATCAACACATCCAGGAAAAAACGGATAGACTTAATAAAATTAGCCAGCAGGTGGGCTTGAACATCAATTTAAAGAAGTCAGAGGTCATGACGCTCAATGTGAGCAACCCTGAGCCCATATCAGTAAGGAATCAGCAACTGGTACAGACAGATACCTTTCACATACCTAGGAAGCATAGTAACACCAGACGGTGGGGCAGGCAAAGACATCAACATCAGAATGAATAAGGCAAGAACAGCCTTCTTTAGCCTAAATAACATCTGGAAGTCCTCCCAATACAGCACAAGCACAAAATTAAGATTATACCAGAGTTGCGTGCTTTCTGTGCTTCTCTATGGTGCGGAATGCTGGAGAGTCACAGAGAAGGAAATGTCAAAATTGTCCTCTTTTCACACAACATGCCTAAGAAAAATTCACCGCATCTTTTGGCCGAATACCATCACCAACCAAGATCTGCTTACTCGTAGCAAGCAAGAGGACATGCACACCATCATAGCTGGCAGACGCTGGAGCTGGGTTGGTCATGTCCTCAGAAGAGACCCCGATGCCATCACAAGAACAGCTATGTTTTTGGACCCCTGAAGGAAAGCGAAAGAGAGGCCGACCAAAAACAACTTGGCGGAGGACTGTGGAGGCTGAGATGCAAAGAATGAACCAGAGTTGGGGCACTGTACGAAAGATGGCCACCGACCGTGCAAAGTGGAATCAATTTGTTGTTGCCCTACAAGACGCCACTAGGCGTGATGGCCACTGACTGCTTTGACGGGCGGTGGTTAAGGATCGAAGAAGAAGAAGAAGAAGAATTGTTTCCATTATAAAAAGCCTCTATTCTAACTTTACGTGCAGTGTTGGATCGAGTAATGTAACTTTCGAAGTGAAAACAGGAGTACGACAGGGATGCCCCTTATCAACAACATTATTTTTGACAGTCATAGATTGGGTGATGCGCCAGACAACAGAGGGCAGTCCAAGAGGAATTAGATGGACAACATTTTCTACACTGGAAGATTTGGAATATGCAGATGACATTGCACTACTCGCGCATTCACACCAACACATTCAAGACAAAACCGATAGACTGAATAAGTATGGCCAGCAGGTTGGCCTGAACATCAATTTGAAGAAGACAGAGGTCATGTATGGACACCCAAGGGAAAGCGAAAGAGAGGCCGACCAAAAACAACTTGGCGGAGAACTGTGGAAGCTGAGATGCAAAGAATGAACCACAGTTGGGGCACTGTACGAAGGATGGCCGCCGACCGAGCAAGGTGGAATCAATTTGTTGCTGCCCTACAAGACGCCACCAGGCGTGATGGCCACTGACTGCTTTGACGGTTGGCGGTTATGGATCAAAGAAGAAGAAGAAGACACGGGGGGGGGGGGCAGAATCAGCAAGAGTATACGAACCAGTATTGACCAGGTGGAGAAGACAAAAGGTTTAAAAAGGAAAGTTGTGCAGGGGGATGAAATATTAAAGGATGATCCAAGTTCATGTTTGATTAGCGTGGGAAGACAGAAGTATCGTGCACTTATAGATAGTGGGGCTTGCTATTCAATTATAAGAGAAGGATTCCACAAAACGATTGGGGGTAGAGTGAAACTGAGGAGCAGTAACGTAAAATTAGAGTCAGTATCGAAGGAAGCATTACGAGTTATTGGGGAGATCGATTTGAAGTTCAAAATAGGAGACGAAGTTATTGGACATCAGTTTCAAGTAGGTAAAGGCATCTACAGAAACATTATATTGGGCAGGGATTTTCTAAGTAAATTTGGAGTACGATTAGATTATTTAAAAAAACCTTGTAGAGATAGGAAAAAGCTCCGTGCCTATGGATAACGATGTACAAATCGCTACTTTGGTGAGGATAAGTAAACCGATAGTGCTGCCACCTCACACTATAAGTTTTGTACAAGGGAAGGTGAAAATGAATCCATATTTCAGACCATATTCTACCGTTGAGGTGTTAGAAATGAATGACAGGGATATAGAACAGGAACCAGGAATAACCGTAATAGAAGGTATACAGAATTTGGGAAGACAGAATGAATTATCACTGTTGCTTATGAATACCTCCGGTAAAACTACCAAAATTTCACGGGGTCGTATTATAGGGAGAATAAGCCGAAGAGTGGATACAAAATCCATGGTCGAGGAATTGGGAAGATTGGGAAATAAGATGGATTCCAGAGGAACTCGAAGAAGACGGGAGAGTAAAGGGACGCGAAAACCCAGATTAATTGCCATGATGGAAGATAACCGTAAGCAAGGAGATTGTTGGAATCGGAATAAATGGAGGGTTACCTCTTGTGGGTTGAGTCAGAGAAATAACCAAACAACTAGGCAGAACCAGATGGAGATGAAAACTAATGGGGGCTTAACCGACGCAGGCTGTTCTTGAAGAAGAAATATGGGAGAACAACGTCCGATAGAAGTCGTGTCTAGAGCTAGAGTGGAAGAATTGCAAAAGAAATTAAGGGCGGAGAAAGAACATAGAGCATTGCTGGAAAAGTTTGTTTTAAAACATCAAGATATATTTGCGTTGTCCGATGCAGAAGTGACGCAGACTCAGACGGTCATTATGGAAATTGAGACAGACCAACATCAGCGACCTGTACATTCCAGACCTTACCGTACCCCCTCAGAAGTAGGACGGTTATTGAGAGAGCTATCGAGGACATGTTGAAAGCGGGAATTATAGAAAGGTCCCGATAGGAGTGGTCCTCACCGGTGGTTCTAGTTAAAAAATAGGATGGGACGTTTCGTTTCTGTTGTGACTACCGGGCGTTAAATAGAGTGACGAAAGCAGTCACGTACCCTCTTCCTAGGATAGATGACATATTGGGCACATTGGGCGGTTCAAAATGGTTTACCTCCCTGGATGCCAGATCTGGATTCTGGAGTATACCCATGTCTAATGACGCAAAATAAGAGTACCTTTTGTCCTCACATGGGTAGTTTTGCCTGGAATGTTATGCCTTTTGGATTAAAGGGTAGTCCTGCAACATATATGGGATTAATGAATGAGGTGTTGCAAGGGATGCAGGGATATGCCATGGTCTACATTGATGACATATTAATCCATACTGCAGGATCAGAAAAGGATCATTTGGAGCATGTAGAACGGGTGTTCGGAAGGTTGAGACAACATAACATAAAATTGAAATTAGAAAAGTGTGATTTTTTGAAGAAAGAGATACGCTATTTAGGATTTATCATTGATAAAAATGGGACGAGACCAGACGATGAAAAGGTACAGGCGATTAGTGAGATACCTCCGCCTAAAAATGTTAGAGAAACGCGTGGAGTGTTGGGAGCATTCGCATATTTTAGGAAACATATTGCAAATTTTTCAGAAATAGCCGAACCCTTGACCAACTTGACCAGGAAGAACATTCGTTTTAATTGGACTGATAAGTGTCAGGAAGCGTTAGAGAAATTGAAAGGAGCATTAACGGAAATTCCATATTTAGTACACCCAAACCTATACAGATACGGATACATCCGACACGACGATTGGAGCGGGTCTAGTACAAATGAATAAACCAGGGGAAGATGACATCTTGCCGTACATAAACAACGAAAAGCCTATTGTATTCTTGTCGCACAAGTTAAGCCAATCTCAAAGGAATTAGGGGACCACGGAAAAGGAGGCATATGCTATATATTATTCGGTACAGAAATTAGATTATTACCTACGGGGAGTGGAATTTACTGTACGTACTGACCACAAGCCATTGGTGACTTGGCTGACTAAACAGAAAGAAGGCTCTAGGAAATTGCAGACCTGGGCTTTGAATTTACAAGAGTACAATCTAAAGATTGAACACATAGCGGGAAAAAAGAACACGTGCGCGGATCTGTTATCTAGAACTCGTTATGCGCCAGGTGAAGGAGAAGTCGTCGGGGACGGTGAGAGGATAAATGAAGAAATTAGTGATATATTTTTCCAAATAGGTGCCGTAAAAAGGAAGTGGGATGAAGCGAAGATAACGATGATGAGGGGATCGAATCAAGAAGAAGAAGGAGAGTTAAACAATAGGCAGGAGGGATTTGACATGGTGGCTGAACATGAAAAGGACAAGAAACTTGGGAACTAAAGGAGAAATTGTTAAAGAATCCTGAGGAAGTAGAAAACTTTTTTATATGGCCAGAGGACGGACAAGTGTATTATGCAGGGAAGGACTATGAAAATAGGTGGCAAAAGTATATTCCAGGGCAGTTGATAAAAAGGGTCTTGGATCAATATCGTGATAATAACGGACATGTTGGTAGAGATAAGACGTTAGACATTATTAAGCAGAGATACTTCTGGCCAGGTATGAACAAAATTGTAACGGAATACGTAGGAAATTGTGAGATATGCAAGTTGAGGAAAATGAAACCTATCAAATGTCCACTTCCGGAGATGGATAGACCCCATTATCCGATGCAGAAAATTAGTATAGATTTATCTGGGCCGTATCCACGAACAGCTGAAGGAAATTCTATGATACTACACTTCTTGGATTGTTATACGGGTTGGCCAGAATGTTTTGCTGTCAAGGATGGGACATCGCTTACGATTACTCGGATCTTAGTTACAGAGGTTATTCTGAGGCATGGATGTCCGAAGGTCATTCTTACGGATAATGGAAGGGCATTCTTGGTAAATCCATTTCAAGGAACGTTAAAAAACTAGGAATAAAACATATTACTACTAATTACTATAGACCTCAGGGAAATGGGATGAATGAACGCATGCATGGCACCATAAATGATGTCATCAGTAAAATAGGTCAGGGGAGTACCGAGAACTGGGATTTTATTTTTGACACAAGCCATGGAAGCAATTAGGTTTAATATAAATGACCTGGCAAAGGGGCGACCGACCCCAACCAGGCGCGTCCACGGGTGGCGGATAGTGGAACGACCTCCAGATATGGTGTGTCAGCTGCGAATTAAGTCAGCATAGCTGGACGAATAAGCAGTCGCGGACCAAACGGCGATGTCCTCCCAGCAGGACGGGGAGGGGTAACAGGTGGCACTGATACCCCCACTGAAATCCCCCATATGTCCTACGACGGGTGCATCAAGCGAGTAAGAGCCGCTATAAGCTCTAGCCACGGGGAAGGTAAACCTCGGTAAACAAAACTACTGCTGCCCAGTGGAGACTTAATGATCACAAACTGCTACAGCCCTCCAACCACAACTCTGGAGCTACACAAAGTGAAGCTTGCAGCATCGAGACACCTCATTATGGGTGACTTCAATAGCCACTCACCCAGCTGGGGCTATGACGCAACAGATCCAAGAGGAGAAGAGGTGGAAGATTGGATGGTAGAGAATAACCTAATTCTAATAAACCAGCCAGAGGATACGCCCACCTTCTATTCCAGAGTATGAAAACCAACAATCACACCAGAACTTGCTATGGCAACAGATGACATACATCGACTCACCACCAGAACAGAAAATACTCAACTTGGGGGAAGGGACCATGTACCAGTCACATTACAGATATCTGAGATAAGAAGTGCAGGAGAAATCAATATGTCTCCTAGCTGGAATTTCAAAAAAGCAAACTGGGGATTTTTTAAAGAACAAGCTGACAATTTCTGTCAGAACATTGCCCACTCAAATAACATCAATAAAAACATCTCCATCATCAGTGAGGCAATCATCCAAGCAGCAAAGAAGTCAATTCCACGAGGTAAACGACGAGAGTCGCACCCATGATGGGGTGACAACCTGGGAAAACTCCATAGTGAATTAAATAAAGCACGGGAAACTATGGAGCAAAATCCCACATTAGAGAACACACAGAGGCACAACAGCATAAAACAAGCTTTCAATGAACAAAAGAAAGCTGAAATCCAAAGGAGCTGGCACCAGAAGACTAGCAGTCTCAACATGGAAAAGGACTCAAGCAAGCTATGGGAATCTGACAAGAGTGCTAAATGAAGAAACAACAACCAGCTACTGTAAGACTGTCATCAAGGAAAATGAAAAATACCACACAGGAAAGATGGCAGCAAACATCCTGGCAGATTTCTACAAGGAAGAAAGCACCACATCCACTTTCACATGCACGGATCCAAGAAGTACGTAAGGAAGTAAACGAAAAACTGAAGCACCAAAACCCAGATATCTGCATGAAGTCACCCTTACTATGAGAGGAACTCAGTGCTGCATAACAAAACTAAAGAACAGAAAAGCTCCAGGAAAAGATGGCATCACAAATGATATGATCAAGAACCTTGGACCTGTAGCAGGCACAAGCTCCTCCTAATCTTCAATCAGTCATGGAGTACTGGAAAATTTCCATATCAATGGCGAGAAGCAATCATTGTTCCCATCAGAAAGAAACAAAAGGAGAAAACAAGCAAGTCCAGCTACCGACCAGTTAGCCTACTGAGCTGTCTGGTAAGGTAATGGAAAGAATGGTGAACTCAAGATTACTGAAACATCTGGAAAAAAACCATCTGCTTGATAACACACAGTCAGCATTTAGGAAAAATCGCAGCACCGAAGACCAACTAGTATATCTAGCCCAGGAAGTAGAAAATGCCTTTCAGGAGAAAAAGAAAGTGCTGGCGGTTTTTGTAGACTTGACAAAAGCCTTTGATAAGGTGGATACGGGACTTTCTTCGATACCGCACAGCAAGAGTAAAACTTGACGGGAAACTGAGCCATCGCGTCACTCTACAACAGGGTGTGCACAAGGAGGAGTTATCTCCCCCACACTTTTTATCATATATATAAATGATATTGCAGAGAAACTGTCCGGGCATATCTCCAGGGCTCTTCATGCTGACGATTTTACTGCCTGGTGTGCTGCTGAACATTTGCCTACTGCGAAGTTCAGGATGCAAGCAGCGCTAAATACCATCGGTAAATGGGCATCAGATTGGGGAGTACAGATAAACCTCTCCAAGACAGTAGCAACCTGCTTCTCTCTGTCAAATCGCCGAGAAACGATTAAACTGCAGCTAAATGGAAGTGAACTTCCAATCGAGGAAAACCCAACATACCTAGGAGTCAAGTTGGATAAGAGACTCAACTGGAAGCCGCACATAAAAGCAGTAGAACAGAGAGCAATAAGAAAGCTCTCTATTATGAAGAAACTGGCTGGCACAAGTTGGGGGGCAAATACCAACATACTAAAAAAAGTCTATACAGGCACAGTCAGACCTGTACTTGAATATGGCATGTCAGCCTGGGCCACAGCATCTAAAACAAACACAGCATGTCTAGGGAAAGTGCAAAATTCAGGCCTTAGACTAATCACTGGAGGGATGAAGACTTCTCCAATCCAGGCAATGGAGCGATACACCAACATCCGCTCTCTTGATGACAGACGTGAGGAAAAGGTATTCACTCACAGTGAGAAGCTTCTACGAATGCCAAGACATCCAATGCATGCCAAACTCCATAGTGTGACAAAGAACAGGCTGAAAAGAACCAGCTTCCTAAACATCTCCAAACATTTGCATCGATGCCATGAAGACCTCCTCCCAAATCGATCTACTGAGATTGAAATGTTAATTGATTACGAGGAGCCAGACGACTGCCATGGAAATATATCTATCATCACAGAAGTCCCTGAAATAAAAAAGAAAGGCCACCTGACCCCTCAACAACTAAAAACTTTGGCTCAAGAAATGATTGAAGAAAAGTACAACCCGAAGGAGTGGACACATGCATACACAGATGGATCTGCTGAGGGGGCAGTAAAGAACGGTGGAGGAGGCATTTTTATAAGATTCCAAAATGGAAAGATCATCCGAAAGGCCTTCCCAACTGGAAAGATCTCCTCCAATTTTAGGGCAGAAGCTATGGCACTACTGCAAGCCCTGAAGATCCTCACCAGACCTGAACAGCAGCCACAAGCTAAGATAGTAATCTTCACTGACTGCAGATCATTACTTGAATCAATACAAAACACCAGAAATGATAACATGATGAATGAGATCAGATCTGAGCTTAACATCATCCAAAGGTCATCAACCATTGCCCTTCAGTGGTTACCTGCCCATTGTGGAATCGCTGGTAATGAGAAAGCAGATGCTCTATCAAGAAGTGGCAGTAAAATGGAACAATACAGCCACCCATTGCCCTATCGGGAAGCAAAAACCATCATCCACAACAAGTACAAAAATCAGTGGAAGGAGGAAGGGGATATATACAGCAGAGATGACCCAATCCACCACCTAAACAGACACCAACAGACGACAATTTTCCGCCTGAGAACTGGTCACTGCAGATTACTTGGACATCTCTATCGCCTCAAGATATCCCACACGAATGAATGCCCTTGTGGAACTGATATCCAGACTCCAGAACACATTCTCCAGAACTGTCCAACCCATGATAAATTGCGACGTGCGACCTGGCCAAAAGGTGATGAGCTCCAGCAGAAGCTATGGGGATGCCGCGCCGACCTGGAAAAGACTGTGGACTTCGTCCTGGCGACAGGCCTGCAGATTTAGCATGACTACAAACCGAACGCAGAAGAAGAAGAAGAAGAATATAAATGAGAGTAGGGGAATGTCCCCGTTCTATCTGTTGTACGGGCGAGATCATTCGTTCATGGTGTACATGAAATGACGTCATCAAAGCTTGTGTAGTAGCAATACAAGAAAAGAAACGGAAGTTATTTTTTCAAAAGGGGAGATTAGAGTGAGTTGTTTTTGCACGAGACGAGCAGTGGCTGTTTTTCCATCTAGCAGGTCCCATTTAGGTTTTGATTCGTATGGACTGTGGTTTAGTACATCTTTAATGAATATATTCTATGAACCAGCATTAAATGGTTAGCGAATGCGACCACTGAATAAAAGGTATTGTTTAGTTAAGACGACGTTAGACTTACTTCTTGAACACAAGTTGGAAGTTACATTGTTGACATTTGACTATCGGAAACAGAGTACTTCATTTTTACGATCACACAGCCATACACCAACATAGACGAGTCTACCACAACTACCTGGGTTTATTACACATCTCTTCTGTAACCACCACCTCTGGCGATAGCCAGTTTACAACAGAAGACCCTCATTTCTTCACCCTGTCACAAAACGGCTTTACAACAGAAGTCCTACATTTTTCCTCACCCGGTCACAGTAACCTTTATTGGTGCCGTTCCCGTCCACTTCCCCGGCCACATAACTTGTTTATTGGTGCCCGTGACCAACTCGTCTCCGTTGGTGTACCTTTATTGGCGCCAGTGACCAACTCGTCTCCGTTGGTGCACCCACACTACAATGGAAATGAACCAGCCGCAGCTGGAGCACCAGTTGGTATTGTTGCAACAGCAGAACCAACAACTACAGCAACAGCTTCTGCTTCAGACACAGCAGGCAGCATCACAACAACCCCTACCAGACTCTGATAATTTTCATACTGCTACTTTGAAGAACATAACGGACACTTTGTGCAATGTTACTCAATCCGCACATTTTCAGAATATTGCTTCCATTGTTACACCTTTTGATGGGGACCCCTTGAGGTTTAAGAAATGGTTAGTGGACATAGAAAAGTACGTCTCATTAATCCCTACAGCTACAGATGAAGACCGTAAAAGGGTCGCATTTTTGTCGTCTCAGTCTCTGGTTACAGACTTCCTTCGACGAAGATTCAAGGACTTCCCTATGGAAACCTTCCCCTCCCTGAGGAAGGTGTTAATCCAGCGTTATTCTCCAGTGACCGATTGTCAGCACGCTTGGACACTTCTCCGGCGCATTCATCAGGAGAGGCACGAACCTGTGCAATGTTATGGTGACCGGTTGCTTAATCTGTCTGAGGATGCTTTCTTGGAAGATTCTATGCCTTCAGCGGATCTAGCCAAACATCTTGTTGGCATCTTCATTGACGGTCTCTCTACAGACTCGCTCAAACTTCATCTAATTCGAAAAGATCCTCAATCCATCAATGAAGCCATACAGTTAGCAGTAGCCGAAGAGAATGTGAAGAAACGTTTTCAACAGCGTTTGGGACGTGACCCTCGAGTAGAACTCCAAGAAGAACATGAACCGATGGACGTGAGTCATTATCGCTACAGTTGGCAAGGCCCACCTGCACAACAGCGACCTGTTGCTCCTTCGTCAGGGACCCATTCAAGTTATCAACATCGATCGCGACATCATCGAAGTGGACAGGCACCTCTGATACATCAGGTATCTACGATTATATGCTTCACCTGTGGTCAGCCTAATCATATATCTAGGAACTGTGTCCACCGACAACAGCATCTTGTAAGGCCACAAACTAACACCCAGCAGCAACCACGTAATCGCCAGCACAGTCAAGGACAACCTTACCAACCTTCCTGGCCTCCATTCACAGCCATGCCACCCCGTCAGAGACCTTCACACTCTTTTTCCCGTGGACAATCCCAACCCAGACCTCTTATGGACCAGGGAAACTACTGGAACACCCGTTAGCGAGGACCGTACCGGGTGCATTCAACAATTCCAAACGACCACCTTGTAGAGATAGGTCCTTTTATAGAAGAACAACATTTGCTTCTCCGCATGTTTATTTTTCTTCTCTGCCGTCTTCCTCTCCTGTTTCTTATGTCTCTCCTCCACATGTAATTCCTGATCCTTCCTCGTGCCTTATTTCCATAGCTAAGAAAAGCTACCGTGCGCTCATTGATACTGGAGCCACAGTAAGCCTTATTCGCGAGCAGTTATTTCGACAGCTTCGTAGGCACGTTAGTTTTATTCCCTCTTCTACTCCGCTGGCTTCTGTTACTGGCCAACCTCTTCGTTCTCTTGGCACCGCAGTCATACGCCTTCAGATTGGCTCCCAGTTGGTTGAACATCCGTTCATAGTAACAAGAGGTATGACTCGGAACTTCATTATCGGTCGTGACTTTCTTCTCAGTCATAACGCCCGAATCTATTTTGATTTAAAACAGATCCGCATCAATGGTGAATACATCCCTCTCCAGGATGATATTCACATTGCTTCCCTGGTGCGTATTACTGCTCCTGTAACTTTAAAACCTCATGCTCTAACTATCGTTACTTGTCGGGTCAAACGATCCGATTATGTCTCTTCTGGTCACACTGTCCATGTAGAACCATTACCTGATACCGACATAAGTGATGACCCTTGCATTAATGTAGTGGACGGTATTGTTCAGGTATCTACTAAGCGTGATTTCCCTTTGATGCTCCTTAATGCCTCTGGAAAACCTACCACTATTCAGAGAGGCACTGTGGTTGCACAGTTGGCATTACATTCCTTGCCTCAGCATGCCTCTATTCCTCCTCCCACTTGCCGTCCCTCTACTGCTCCTACACATTTAATGGGCGGAATAAATCTTCCTCTCCGGTATCCCACCACCGTTGGTGCAGTTACAAATGCGCGTTTACCACATTGTAACTTCCCTCCCCAGCACCAATCACTTTCCTCTCCGGCTTCAACCCCTCATTTTGGCGACAGGAAGGATTATCGACGTCTACCTTCTCCTCAGCCTCTCTTCCCACACCTTTCCCCCCTCCTGCCTCCCCCGCGCCTATTCCCCATACACGACTTGCTCAGTTGATGGAGAAATTGACAACTGACTCCTCACATGCCACTCGCATTCGTCAGTTTGTCAAGAAACATCAAGACATATTCGCTCTTTCAGATATGGAGCTGAAACAAACATCTACTGTAACCATGGACCTTCACACCACCACTGAAGTTCCTGTCTCCCTCAAGCCCTACCGCACTCCATTGCATAATAGGGAGATTGTGGAAAAGTCAATTGCGGATATGCTTGCCGCAGGCATCATAGAGAGATCTCGGTCCTCCTGGTCCTCCCTTATTGTAATTGTTACCAAGAAGGATGGATCACATCGCTTCTGTTGTGATTATCGGGCCTTGAATGCCATTACTAAGACCATCTCGTACCCTCTTCCTCGAGTGGATGATATCTTGGCTACCATTGGCAAGTCTAAGTGGTTCACTACCCTCGACGCCCGATCTGGGTTTTGGTGTATACCAATGTCCCCAGAAGCGAAAGTTAAGTCCTCTTTCTGTACACACATAGGGAGTTATGCGTGGAACGTCATGCCTTTTGGCCTTAAGGGCAGCCCTGCAACGTACATGTCCCTTATGGACGAAGTATTGAAGGGCATGCAATCTTTTGCTTTGGCCTACGTTGACGATATCCTAGTTCACACTCCGGGATCCCTTGAGGACCACTTACTTCATGTAGAAAAAGTGTTTACACGCTTGAGGGCACATAAGGTTATGCTCAAACTGAGCAAATGTGCATTCCTCCAGACTGAAGCTAAATATCTTGGCTTTATTATTAATCAAGATGGTGTCCGACCGGACGATACCAAGGTCCAAGCCATTCGTGACATGCCTCCTCCTACCTCTGTCCGCCATGTCCGTGGTTTCTTGGGCAGTTGTTCGTATTATCGGAAGCATATTGTCAATTTCTCTAGAGCTGCTGAGCCTCTTATTGCTCTCACAAAAAAGTATGCTCGTTTTCGTTGGACAGATGCTTGCCAACAAGCTTTTGACTATCTTAAGTCTGCTCTTACCAGAATTCCTCGTTTGGCCTATCCAGACATCCGACGTCCTATGATTTTGTATACGGACGCTTCCAATCGGGCCGTTGGTGCTTGTCTTGTACAGAACAACGTTTCGGATGCTCCTCCGATTATTCCTAATGTGCCAAATGAGTTACCTATTGCGTTCCTCTCGCACACACTCAGTCGGTCTCAACAACGATGGACCGTTACTGAAAAAGAAGCCTTTGCAATTCATTACGCATTGCAAAAGTTAGACTTCTATCTTAGGGGTACTAAAGTGCTTATTCGAACTGACCATAAGCCGCTCCTTACTTGGTTATCCAAGACTTCAGAACAACCCCGCAAGCTCCAGACCTGGGCTCTGAATCTTCAGAGTTATGATGCTACAATAGAGCATATCCCAGGGGAATATAACACCATTGCTGATCTCCTATCACGGGTCCCGTACAATGCTTGTACTGATATCTGTCCTTCTTCTTTATCGGATCCCAAGGCATCATCAGATCTTGATGATAATGCTAAGGAGATATTGGTTATCAATTCCAATCAAACCCCTCCTGTATTTTCTCATCACGATATTACGGATACTAGCTCTCCAGATGAGCTCCTCCTTTCCTCGTCTTTCACGGCGAAAGAACAACTTCAGGATCCTGAACTCTTGAAAGTTCGCACTCAGTTACTACGTGATCCCAAATCGAACCCTAATTATACTATCCTTACTTCTGATGACATTCTCTACTGGATTAATCCTAAACAGCCAGATCGTCTTTTGACTTGTATTCCACGTCATCTTGTCTCTCGGGTCCTCCATGCGTTCCATGATTCTAATGGCCACATGGGGAGAGATAAGACACGCGATATTGTATCTAGACGTTACTACTGGCCCTCTCTTTATAAGGACATAGCTGAATATGTTGACTCTTGTAGGACATGCAAGCAGCGCAACATGCATCCTCTGCGCATCCCTACTCAGCAGATGACTCCGACTCATTTCCCTATGGAGTGCGTCAGTGTAGATCTTTCCGGTCCTTACACCCTCACACAGTCTGGGAATACCCATGTCTTACACTTCGTGGATCAGTACTCTGTCTGGCCCGAGTGTTTTCCGCTCCGTGGTTCTTCCTCCGAGGACGTTACACAGATTTTCCTTACGGAGTTCGTTCCTCGCCATGGCTATCCAAAAACTATCCTTACAGATAATGGAAAGCAATTCATTGGTAGGCCTTTCCATTCCACTCTTGTTGATCTGCACATTGACCATAGAACGACTAGTTACTATCGGCCTCAGTCGAATGGTCGTAGTGAGAGGATGCATAAGACTCTCCATGACATTCTCTCCAAACTTACTTCTGACAACACGCAGTATTGGGATTTCTTTCTTCCCCAAGCTTTAGAAGCCTTGCGTGTCAATGTTAACGACACTACAGGTTTCTCGCCCTTTTATCTCTTGTATGGCCGAGAACCACGCCTTCCCTTAGATAATCTCCTTACTCCCCAACGGAGATATATGGGTGATAATCCCATAGAGATTATTCTGCGTAATAAACGTGAAGCCCACCAGAGAGTTCACCATAACGCTCTTAAAGCATTTCAGAAGCGTCAACGGTTACATGATAAGGGCGCTCGCTTGCCATCCTTCACTATTGGTGACCTGGTGTGGTTCCGTAAGCATGTTCGGAACTCCAAATTTGACGACCATTGGGTTCCAGGCTATAAGATTGTCGAGCAAACTTCTCCAGTTACCTTCGTCTTGTGGAACGAAGAGCGTCACCACTCTACAAAGGCTCATGCTACTCAAATTAGAAAAGATGAGCAACGCCCTTACACTAATCCTCCTCCTGCTCTTCGCACTAGCCGACCCGTTCGTACGGCTACCCTCCAATATAACCCTTCCTCCTCTTCCTCTTCATCCTTGTCTGCCGACACTCTCTACCCTCCATTCCACCCCGTCTCCTCTGTCCCTCACCCTGCTCCTCCTGTGATTGTTCCACCCAATGCTTTAGGTGATTCCTCCTCTTCCGAATCTGATAGTTCTCCTCACGATGTAGTATATCGCCTCCGGTCTAGAGATGTCCGTGGAGTTGCAAAACATCCTGCCCCCTCAGCCCCGTCTTCACCTTCTCCTCGCTCCCAAATGGTTCGTCGTCTTCGCCGTTATCGCTCCTGTTCCGTATCTGAGGATGATATCCCTCCTCCTGAACTATATGCCCGAATCCACTCCCGTCAGGATTGTTTCAACGCGTTTCCCTCCGTTGTTCCCAGTCCATCCCATGCTTCCGATATGCATGATACCATAGTTCCTCCTTCCACCGCCGCAGCTACTGCCCATACCTCTCCTCCTCCTTCAGTACATCTTTCCTCTGAGTCCGCTCCACCTTTTCCCCTACCTACTTCTGACCTTGATACTGCCCCTGATTCTACCTCCTCTGACATCGAGACTGACGTTCCTCCCCCTCTTCTTCGTTATCCTACCAAACGTCGGCATTCCACCTCCTCTGGAAATTCTGCTCCCCTTCCCAAGTATCTTCTGCAGCCCACTGCCCATGTCCGTACTCACTTTTCACGTCTTCCTCGCCCCCGTCAGTTGCCTCTGGTACCTCCTCCAACCCCCCCTGCCCCACCGACACACAGTAGATCGCGTAATCCTCGCCGTCTTCCTCCGATCTGTCCACGCCCTCCACTCCAATCCTCCCTTTATGTTCCGTCCCCTCCTGCAGTCCTCGCAATTTCTCCTCATCCTCAACAACCCCGCTGTGACGAACGTTTGAACACACGAGCAATCGAATGCATTAATTCCTTAAATATCCTCATAAAATCGTTAACCAGTTGACCTTTCTTTTTTTTCCCAGATGCCGTTTCCAGTTATGTCTTTTTCGATGATCTGTTTGTCTTTCGTGACCTCACTAGCTATGCTTTTCGACTCCTATGATGTTGAGTTTTGGGACACTCCTCATGCCACATGATTAACTCCTCCTTGACCAGCGTTAGCTATATCATTTTTTTTTGTACTTAAGATGGCATCTGTGCTGTCATGACCTTATGATTATTGCCTTTTTCTTAATGGGTTGATTTTTTTTTGTCACGAGCATGGTCATGATTTGTTCGTGATGATTTGTGAATAACAAAGAGATTACCATTAGTTCATTATTTTTTTTTCACCCGCCACTTATGTTGGCATCAGTAATGTTTTTTTATCATTCCATTTTGTTTCCTCCATGTCGTTTAGACATAGTTCGATTTCCGGATTTTTTAATGCCGGTACATTTCTTATGTGAATTAACTCATGCCATTTACTACCTTGTTTGAAGTTTAGTTTACTACATACTGATGTTCCTGTCTGGTGCAACCGCCGTGTTCAGCGTCCACCAATTTTTTTTTTTGTAATCTGGTGGAATTGGTATATACATTTTTTTTCCCTTAAGTTTTTTTTAGGGTTAGTTTTCAGTAGTTCCTCGGAATATGTCTCCCTTCCGGGATACATTTTGGTGGCCCCGGGCGTATGTGACAGTATAGGATTACCACGTCGTTTTAGCGCTAAGGTGCTACCACTTTATTATAGTTAGTGTAAGAATACTTTAGCAAGATTTAAACACTGAAGTATTTGAAGTGACTAGTTAGTTAATTAACCCTAGTCCCAAACCTAGGACAGTCATTCGTTCATGGTGTACATGAAATGACGTCATCAAAGCTTGTGTAGTAGCAATACAAGAAAAGAAACGGAAGTTATTTTTTCAAAAGGGGAGATTAGAGTGAGTTGTTTTTGCACGAGACGAGCAGTGGCTGTTTTTCCATCTAGCAGGTCCCATTTAGGTTTTGATTCGTATGGACTGTGGTTTAGTACATCTTTAATGAATATATTCTATGAACCAGCATGAAATGGTTAGCGAATGCGACCACTGAATAAAAGGTATTGTTTAGTTAAGACGACGTTAGACTTACTTCTTGAACACAAGTTGGAAGTTACATTGTTGACATTTGACTATCGGAAACAGAGTACTTCATTCTTACGATCACACAGCCATACACCAACATAGACGAGTCTACCACAACTACCTGGGTTTATTACACATCTCTTCTGTAACCACCACCTCTGGCGATAGCCAGTTTACAACAGAAGCCCCTCATTTCTTCACCCTGTCACAAAACGGCTTTACAACAGAAGTCCTACATTTTTCCTCACCCGGTCACAGTAACCTTTATTGGTGCCGTTCCCGTCCACTTCCCCGGCCACAAAGCATGTACGCCCCACTAAGTTGGATAACCATTGGATAAAATGTTACGTTATTATTGAGAGGACATCGTTAACTAATTATAGGATATGGAATGAAAAATTGAATCATACTACCAAGGCTCACGTTCAACAACTACGAAGGGATGACTACAGACCATGGATCGAGGTTGGTAAACCTAGTGCGGGAGAGAGAGAAAAGCAAGGAAGGAGAGCCACACTTGTAACGACGCCAGACATTGGTAATGAAGAAAAGAATCCAGAAGGCGATTCGAGGATGGAAAACTCGTTTAGTGACCTAAATACTAGAGTAAGAATTGAAACTGGCAGGATAAAAACAAATTCAGAATTAAAAACGAGAAAGGAAAACAGAGAGCACCAGAATAGTGATAGGGAGAGTGATGGAAGAAGACGTAAATCAATTATGATGAGGAATAGAGAGAAGTCAGAAGAGAGAGAGGGGTTAGCAGATGAAGAAGATAACTGGTAGAGTGAAGATGATATTCCGTTGAACGAGTATAAGAGGAGATTTCTGACAGCTAACTGGGAGAGTGAAGATGATATTCCGTTGAACGAGTATAAGAGGAGATTTTTGACAGCTGATTGGGAGAGTGAAGATGATATTCCGTTGAACGAGTATAAGAGGAGATTTCTGACAGCTGATTGGGAGAGTGAAGATGATATTCCGTTGAACGAGTATAAGAGGAGATTTCTGACAGCTGATTGGGAGAGTGAAGATGATATTCCGTTGAACGAGTATAAGAGGAGATTTCTGACGAGAAGTGGAGAGAAGAAAGAAGACACGAAGCCGGGGAAGACCACAGTTCAACGGAATCCACAGGAAGATCCTCAGGACTTGGTGAATCAGACAGGAGGGACTTCAAAGACACAGGAAGTGCTGGGCGTTACAGGTATCAGAGGGAATAATAACAAGTTTGATGTAACGTCGGATGATTCAGCAGATTATGAAGTTAGTTGCTTATCCTTTACAGGACGTGGCAATCAAACCCAGCTTTTATTGGCTGTTTTGTGATTTTTCTAGGCAGTTTTTTTCATTCAGTAGTTTGCCATTGCTTTCTGAACGGTACGGCGCTTATACCATTGTTAAAAATCCACACAAAGCGATCTAGATTATGAAAGACGTCTCAAAAGATTGAGAGATGAAAACCAGTCGGGGATGAGGCAAGGAAGGGAGAATAAGGTTAAAAGTTCTAAGGTGTCCGCAATTGAAGAGATAACTGCATTGTGTGCAGAGATCGAGAAGGAGATTGAAGAATTAGAAGCCAGGAATAACAAAGTGGAAGTAGCTAAAAAAAAATTAGGAAAACAAGTAGAGATCGATATAACGACGGATTCAAGAATGAAGAAGTTGAGAGGAACTCAAGAATTAGTAGTAGAAGAGAAGACGAGAGGGAGATAACAGCACATTGCGCATATATCAATGAAAAAAGAATAGGGAGCGGGAAGTAGAGAAGAGAATACTGGGAGTTAAAAAAGTGGTTCGGGGGAGAAAAAGAAAATCATCAAGGTAGCTAGGCCAAGCGTACAGGAGATGAAGAAAGCAATAACGAACGAATAAGATGTAGAAATAAAGAGAGTCACCTGAGGAAGGTATGGCGCACGGAGAGGTGCGAAATGGTGGAAAAATTGAGAAAAGGAGTGGGAGAAGAGGTGAATGACACGAGTAAGAAAATGATTAAAGTGGATGAACCAAATATAGAGGAGTTAAAGAAGGTGATAGAAGCCATCATAAAACGGCCTGATTTTTAACTTCTCAAGAACTATGGTATGGAGGTTGCTGGAAGGAAGGTATCATACGCACTTTCCAGAAACAAGAGAT
Source organism: Oreohelix idahoensis (assembly GCA_024509875.1). Taxonomy (NCBI): domain Eukaryota; kingdom Metazoa; phylum Mollusca; class Gastropoda; order Stylommatophora; family Oreohelicidae; genus Oreohelix; species Oreohelix idahoensis. The sequence goes on from JAMPIV010001125.1 coordinate 29,686, forward strand.
GTAATAGACATGGTTCTGACGAAAATGATAGATGACGAAAACAGGGAGAGACGGCAGAGAAGAATAGAGCAAGCAAATCGTGATCGAAGTCAGAAAAGAAATAAAAGAGGAAGCAATTATAGAAATTGCTAAACAGATTTCGTGGGAAGACATAGGGACAAGGAGGTTACTATAGCGAAAATAGTGGAGTTTATGAGTAAGTGAAGTAGAGAGGCTGTGATGATGAAAATGTTGAAAATAATGAATAATTAAGGTAGGTTAAAGGTCAACGGTGAAATAAAAGAGAGTTAATTAAGTGTTAAGATGGTGAGAAAAGCAGGACCATGGGAGATGGCGAACATAAAAGAATGGTTAAGATAATCATGAGAAAACTGAGAAGTCACAGAGGAGTGACGAACCTATGAGTTATAAGATAACAGAAAAAAAGGGGTAAATTAAGAGAAAATAAAAAAATGGCTGAATTATTGGAATTTGAAGAGGCCATGGGGAATTGATGAGGAATGGAGGTAAGGTAAAATTGTGAGAGATAGTTCCAGAGAGGGAACGAGATTAAGAGGTAGTGTGGAGCACAGACACCCGTGTGTTGCCGGGGCCCGAAAGGGGAGCAAAGAATAGTAACACTGCACCCTACCACGCATGTCGTAAAAAGCGACTAAGGAGGGTTGGGCATGGGGCGGCTGTTTACCCCATCCCGTAAAAAACTTCGCTCAGTGGGCTGATCACCTAAATTAATATTAGACAAACATAAAGGTATGTTTTCAGGCACTCGTAAGAAATAAAGAAGTAGAACACTTGGACAACAGAAAAACAACAGACGTGAGTGGCTTACCCAGGGTTCGAACCCCGTCTGTTTTTGTTCCACAAAGACGCCACTAGGCGTGGTGGAAACAGCAATAGATTGATCAATTTGTTGTTGCCCTAAGACGCCACTAGGCGTACTGGCCACATACTGCTTTGCCGGTTGATGGCTAAGGATGGAAGAAGAAGAGAAGAAGTGGAGCACAGAGATGTTGCGGCGATTGCTGAGGTGTTGTGGAGACTTGTGAGGAGATAGGCTTCTCCGAAACCTAGAGTGTAAGGTAAAATTGTGGAAGAAGTATAGAGAAAGAAGTGAGATAACAAGCAGGAGTAAGAAAGAAAAGAGAAAGAAGAGAATCTTTGAAGCTGATTATAGCAGTTATAAGTACAAGATGGAGGCGATGGCTAATTCTTGTATAGGGGCATAAATGGAGTCCAAACGGACTTATGCGTGAGCTGAATTGCGGAAAACGATAATGCACATACAGCAGAGCAAGGGGTGAAAACATAGATGCAGTGGCGGAATGACAGGAGTGTGACTATAGAATTAAGGAGTAAGACGAGAGGAAAGACTTGTGAAAGTTGTGTTTATTAGTAGAAATACAAGTCGTTAGGAGAAACGAGTATAAGTTGAGGGGCGGAGCTGTGGTTA
>JAMPIV010001127.1:0-31121 GCA_024509875.1 Oreohelix idahoensis
ATACTTGGAGAAATGGACTTCTCTGGGGAAAACCCAAGATCTTAAGGAAATGGTCCTTATAGAGCAACTAAGAGAGTCCATGGCTCCAGACCTGAGAAAGTTACTCATGGAACAAGGTGCAGAGAGGCTGGGTGAGTTGCTAAATGTTGCTGAAAGGTATCAAGCAGCTCAAGCAGAGGTAACAGGTAATAAAAAGAAACAGGTGGACAACTTTAGGGCACCACAGAACTTTAATAAATTTGATCCTAGGGATCAAAATAAAGGTAAGCACCAATTTGATAGGCCACGGTATGAAAATAAAAATAAATTCCCACAATTCGATGAAAGGAAATATGACGAAAGAAAAGCTTTCAACCAAGGAAAAAGGTGGTGTAAGAATTGTCAGATGCACAATCATGACACTGACCGTTGCAGAAGGAAACCTGTGTATATGGCAACCCCCAGGTCCCCCAGGTCGACTCAAGACTCAACAGGTAATGGGACTATATTATGTTTAGATATGAATACAACTCCAGAAGATAACGATTGATATGTGAAGGCTCACTGGTGCTGGGGGATAATAACACTCAAACCTTGGAAAATTACAAACTGCAAAAAGAGATGTCAACTACCATGAATACTAACTCCAGGCAAGGGAATAAAAGTGAAAAAACATATGTTGGAAGGAATCATAAAATGCAGCAGTGATAAATGGAAGCCAATCTACTCCTCTAGGAGCAGATCCAAAGATGTGTCTTATTGGGGAATCCCAAAAAGACCTGTGAATTGGGCAACAGTGCAGACCATATCACACAGACAAAATAGGAAGGAGGTATAATCCCTAAATACTCAAACCAGAGCAATGAGATGGGAACCATGGCTGAGGAAAAACAATAGTCAAAAATACCAGATATTCAAAAAGGTGGTGGCCCAAAATTGGAATCAATACCCCCCAAAGCAAAAGAAAACTGGCTGACATTGAAGAACAAATGTGATAATAGGAAGGTAGAATACTAGCCCCAATGACACGGACACCGGGGAACACCCACTTCAAAGGGGGACAGAAGTGTTTTGGAACTAGGAAACATCAAGCGATGGATTCCCTTCAGTGGGGCAGCCCCAATATGGAATAAGGACCATCAGCGCAAAATTGACAGCGAATAGCTTGTCACTATTTCTGGCCAGGAATAACTGAAGATATCAAACGATATGTAAAATCCTGTCCAGAGTGCCAACGAGTAGCACCTAAACATTGGACTGCACCAGCAACTCTGGGGGAAATGCCCATAGTGGGAACACCCTTTGAGAGAGTTGCCGTGGATCTTGTGGGACCTCTCACCCGAACCAAGAGAGGAACAGCTACATTCTGACTCTGGTGGACACTTGTTCTATGTGGGGAGAGGCAGTAGCCCTGTCATCGATTGATTCTAAACATGTGGCAGAGGCATTGCTCACAATTTTCACAAGGTTAGGCTTTCCCAATCAAATCTTGACTGATAATGGCTCTCAGTTCAAGGGGAAACTAACTGAAGAAGTTCTCAGGATCTTTCAGGCCAAACACTTCCATTGTAGTGTGTATCATCCCCAAGGGAACGGCCAAGTGGAAAGATTTAACGGCACATTAATGTCGATCCTGAGAAAGTTGGCACACGAAAAACCAGATACATGGGACCAGTACCTGCACGCCGCCCTCTTTGCTTATCGGGAGGTACCCCATAGTTCAACCGGTATGGCCCCGGCAACATTATTGTTTGGAAGGCCAATAAAAGGTCCACTTGAAGCTATGTTAAGAACGTGGACTGATGAAAAGGCAGAGGAAAACATTACATCTTCATACCAGTATGTGAATGAGCTGACCACTCGGTTAAAAACTGGCTGGAAACTTGCCAATGAAAATTTGAAACAAGCCAGGAAGAAACATGCTGCCTATTATAACAGGAAGGCGAAAGACAGAAATTTGGCTGTGGGAGAGAAGGTACTGCTTCTTTTGCCTGGGAGTCAGAATAAGTTACAAATTGGATGGCAGGGTCCATATACAGTTCTAGAGAAGGTGTCTAGAACAAATTATAAGATAGATAAGAAGGGGAAAGAAAAAATCTATCATGTGAATCTCCTGAAGAAATATTTGGAAAGAGAACATCAGGAAGAGACACACTTGTTGACCTTGTCCATCGCCAGGGAGATGAAAAAGGAACCACTTTCATCATTTGAATATCCATTACACCCCTGTGACACAGCAGCACAGGTGAAAATCAGTACACATTTAACGAAAACTCAGAAAGAGAGAGTGCAACAGGTTCTAAATAATCATGCAGAGGTGTTAACAGACCGACCAGGGCATACAAACCTATTGGAATATGATATGAAATTAATAGACTCCACACCTGTCTGTATGAAACCATATTCGATTCCGTTTGCTAAGGAAAAAGCTTTGAAGGAAGAGATAGACTATCTGTTGAAGGAAGGAATTATTTCGCACAGTGAGTCTTCGTATAGTTCCGGTGTTGTACTTTTAAGGAAGCCCTCTGGAGAACATAGACTCTGTATAGATTACAGGAGACTGAATGCTATTACAGAAGGACAGGTGGATCCATTGCCGGATACAAATCAGCTGTTTGCCAGACTAAATAAAGCTAAATATTTCTCAAAAGTGGATCTGAGTAAAGGATACTATCAGATTCCAGTAAAGCCTGAGGTTAGACCATACCTAGCTTTTAGTACCTCAGAAGGACACTATGAGTTTAATAGATTGCCATTTGGATTGAAGAATGCGCCTAGTGTCTTCTCTAGAATGATGAGAAAATTATTGGATCCTCTGAATAATCCCTGTATAACAAATTTTATGGATGATATCCTTATAGCAACAGAAACATTTGAGGAACACATTGACTCTCTGAACATGCTGTTTGATCGACTTAGGGAGGCAAATTTAACAGCCCGACCAACCAAATGTTGCGTTGGATGTAAAGAATTGGAATTTTTGGGACACACAGTTTATCAGGGAAACATGACCCCTGACCCAAAGAATTTAGAGAAACTACAGAAAGCCCCGAGACCACAAACCAAGAAGGACGTGAGATCCTTTGTCTCATTATGTGGTTTCTACCAGAAGTATATCAAAAACTTTAATTCCATATGTGCACCTTTAACGGAATTGACACGTAAAGGACTTCCAGATCGCATTACATGGACACCACAATGTGAAATGACTTACCAAGAATTGAAGGAAAAGCTCACAAGTAAACCCATTTTGAAATTACCTGACTTAAGTCAAGAATTCATAGTAAGGACGGATGCAAGTAATATTGGGCTAGGTGCAACTTTACTACAGAAATCAGATGCATTGGATGGGGAATTAAGCCCAGTGGCATATGCTAGCAGAAAGTTGAATAAAGCTGAAATCAACTACTCAACTAGCGAAAAAGAATGTCTTGCAGTAATATGGGCAATAAAGAAATTCAATATTTATCTATATGGGAAGGCATTTAAGTTGCAAACTGACCACAAACCTTTATCGTTTTTAGCACAGGCTAAGCATGAGAACTCTAGGTTACTCCGATGGTCTTTGCTTCTGGCTCCATATAATTTTAGCATTGAATATATATCTGGAAAAACCAATCTGGGAGCGGATTTTTTTAAGCCGCCATCCGTGTGATGAGAATCACCGTAAACCCCAGAAATAATAATAAATTTCTATATGTGTATATGGAATAAAGGACTGACATATAATGTCTGTTTTAAGAGGGGAGGTGTCATGAAATATTCTAATCCACATATATAAATTATTAGGTAAATATGAAGCCTAACAAATAAAATTAATAAAGAGAAGAGCAATGGTAAAATGACAGTGCTGTCCCAAAGAATGTACTCGAAATCCCCCTTGTTTTCTGCTTCGTCTGCAAATTGTAACGCTTTCACGTTGATAGTAAAGCTTACTGTATTATTACCCGCCTTCTTCAATGAAACGTGTGCTGTAATTCTTGGAAAAGCATTGAGACGTACTGCGTAATGACCTAAATTAACCCTAACATTAATTATACTGCGTTACCAAAACGAACGAACAGATGGACTAAAGGGATAAAAAGAGAAGGGAGAGGCAGAAAGCCGAACACTAAACCCGCTTCGCGCGATACACAATTACTACCATCACGCGTGTAAGTCTACATGCACTAATTTTTTTTCAGACGGACAGTGATAAAATACACTACCCTTTCCCAGAGTTAGGTTTATAATTCATAACAGACTCTTATTAGAAAAGACAACATTATATGGGTTTACGTTTGAACACATAACAGTACCCAGACAGCACATCTTCTAAACAGGAGATAGAAGAAATTGCATATTTTGAACGCAGCCACGTAGCTCCTTTAAATTAGTATTTTTGGGTTCCTTAGGGTTTGCTGACAAATAATATGTAAAACGTTACGCAAATAGTCCAGGAATTAATAAATTATACCCAAAATAAAATATTGGGGGTGCCTGACAGCATAAAATCATTTCTGCTCATAAAATTTTTTTTATAACGTGTTTGAAAAAACCTTACGTTACATAAATAGCCTACCATGTAAACTCCAAATTGATTGGAGCGCAACAAATGAAAGCCTAACCACGATTGGTCGGGTTATAAATACTATCTTGGTTGTTAGGGGAGACGGGAAAAGATAACATTTTTTCAAACACTTGTCGAAACGTGGCTCATTGGCCAGTCTCGCTGATATACACACTTGGGAGCGTTAGTTCGAGACCACTAATTCAAATAAGCTTGATAAAGCGACATTACGTTGAAGCCAGCTCACATTTTTGCTAAAATAAAAGCCTGGAACATAGGCAGAACGGAATTTGTGCCAGTTTGTGCCAGAATTCATTGCTAATCAACGTATCTGTGTTTATTTCCATGAAATTGTGGTAAGCTTGAACCATTCAGTATCTTTTAATGAAAAATTGAATGTGAATTGTTGATTTATGCCTGTATATATATGTGTAGTTCAGTGGCAAACGTGAGGTAAAGCCTATAATGCTCCAGCCTGAACAGAGGGTGTCGGAGAGAAGTAAAACGGCATGGAATGGCCAAATAGTACACTGACACCTGGATGATGGACTAGAAAGAAATAATGCTGGAAGTGCAGAGGCGTAGTAACCATTAAGAAGGGTAATACTGGAATAAAGTATTTCAAATGAAGCTGACTGTTGGCCTAACGCTCTGAACGCAATGTTTGTGCTGTATTGTGATCAGTGTAAAAGAGAATATAAATTAGTTATGAAGTAGAAGGTACATCCTTCTTGATTTCAGGGACAGTGGTCTTGATGGTAGTGAGCAGCATCTGGTCAGAGATTTGCTGAATCCAGAGTCGGACAGCATACTCCTTGGTCTTTTTAGCTATCAGTGAGGTGTCTCCTGAGCCCAGAGGAGAATTCGAGCAGAGGAGTCCTTTCCTGCCGCCATCACGCCAGATAAGCGAATTGGCCAGCTGAGCTCAACATTATGTCCCCTCATCTTGAAATAACTTTATAAAAATACCATTCAGAGGGGAATTTACTTGTCTTAAAATCAGGAACTGTGAACATCTCCAATAATAGTCCCTAAAGACAAACTATTGAAGTCATGATGACAAATACCAACAGAGCTTGAACAAAACAAAACCAGTATTACCTCATTTTACTACTACACAACTGACACACATAGAACATTTGTAATAATATATGTCACTACAATATTCATATTAAATACATTCTGTACATAACTTGTAATTTAAATTGATTGTGATTCCTGGTTCCCTTGTAGTTGAATCAGGACACATATTCATTCATGCCAGTAATGAATACATATTGTTATTCGAAAGTTTATCAGTGACTCTTTTAAGATATCTTTGTAGAGTGTTATATGTATGTGAGTGTCACAGTGTTGTCAAGAGTAGTGGATTACATTAAATTGTTTATCTGTCTGTTGTTGTGACTTACACTTCTTCATACACATACCCTAGACACATAACGTAGCATCACACTATTCCAGAATAATTCTGACTGAGATAAAGAGATATGTGGTAGCAAGTAAGGTTATCTATAATACACTACTTTTAATAGATATAGATACCTTCACAGCTGATCTCAGTCAGTACACTAAGTCCCCTATAAATATTTATAACATCCCACTTCACCACAGCATCAAGAGATCATGGTTTACAGACAAAATGAAAATTAATCAAATAGGTTCTCCCCTCTGGTAAAGAAAAAGAAAGGACGATCCCAACAGTAGTTAATTAACCCAAAAGATCAAAGGTTAACAATAAGTTATGAAATAGTCAGTATGGGAAAAGAATAGGTTCCTAATGTAAACTATCCCGTGACTAATCAGATTATTGAGAAAAAAAAAAGAAAGAAGAAACCATGTAAGTATATGATGTTAACAAAAGACATAAGTTTCTTTCTCTGTTCATTCAATTCACATACATGCAGTGGCCACTTTCAGATACACTTACCCCAGTAGTTGTCGCAGGCATTCCAAGGAAATACACTAATAAGTAATATATATTTTAGTGTCAAATTTAAGTTTGTGTCACGGAGTGCTCGAAGATTTTGTCTAGATTATGTTAAAATTTCTTACTTTTCTTTTCCTTCACATTTTGTCTGTGTTCTCTACGGAAATATTTGCACCTGCGATCTGTGCTTTAGCTGTTTTTCAAGTCTTCATTATAGGTCCTGTCATACGATCCCAAATTCTATCAAGGCACTTAAAAGCATTTCTTTAAAGATGTCTATACGATTTATTAGCTTGGTCGAAACCAGTGGTTCCCAGAGTATTATATTTCCGTGTGCAGTGGTCAACTGGAGACCGGCACGATAAATCTTTTACGTGTCTTAGCATGAGACGGGACATAATTAACTTTTGGCTATCGTGGGAACGTTTAAAATGTAGCGGGTAAATCGAAATTAATTCTTTCTTTAACAAACTAGTTTTTTAGACTTCACTTGGTGTTAAGCAACTGTAAGAGAAAGACGCATTTCGTAGTCTTGTAAAGTAAAACTGTACATAGGGAGACTTGAGTTAAACACACCAAGTGCCCTCTCGTTTAAACTTAACAGACTAAAATTCCGGAGCGGGTATGTATTCGCTTTTTCCAGTAAATAGGAAATTAGCTCAAATATATAGATATGAAATATATATTACTATCAGGGTGAAAGTCTAATGAAATATATTACTATCATGGTGAAAATCTAAGCGTATTATATAAACGGGTTTCCTTTACCATGTATGTATCATAAATGCTGACGAAAATTCATTTATTTTCACTGCTTGTATTTTAAAGCGATGTTATGTTACAATGTTTGTATCATTCATAATTTCAATGATCATTTTACTTTTCAATGTTTGTAACATTAATGTATGAGCATATTATTATGAATGCGGAAAGGAATGACCGGTGGAAAGCACAGGAGGATTCTCTAGCGGACCCTCATGTAACTTTGTCTGACAGGGGAGGAAGCAACAGTCTTGTTATGGTGTATGTACCTGGACTGGCCAGCTAATTCATTCACAGCAGACAGGAATGTTTAAGAATGGACCGACCTATTTTAGGAACGAGACGCATGCATGGATATCAACATGCCGACGCTGGACACTGCTTAAATTGTTTCTGTTGTAATCTGCATGTTGCAGCAGAAGAGTAGTTACACATGTATTTTTGTTTTGTCTAACAGATTTACGCAGTGCAAAGTCTTGTCTCGTATTGCTGAAAAGAGGTTACCTTTGGCCAGTGGCCATATAGTCCTCGTCCACCAGTCACAATAATTCCCTTCAATTATTTCGATTATTTCAATCATTTCAATTACTTCAATTACTGCAATTATAGCAACGATTCTCAACACCAGATATTACCCTTAACAACCATCACCCGTACCATACTCCACCCATTTTAACCCTCCATCCCACCTTTGGAAGCAAATTCGTTATCTGTGGATATCGCATCAACTGTGGATACGTTACACCTATCTTGGATTTATAAAAATCGTGTTCAGATTATGTGCCCATTGTGGATACCTTATTCGAACAGTGAAGTCGTTACCCCAATCTTGGATTTATAAAATCGTGTTCAGATTCTGTTCCCCTTTGTGGATACCTTATTCGAACAGTGAAGTTAATTTCAAGCACTGGATTACGATATATTTTTTCCAAGAGAACCCCAGGATATAAGTTGTTTCCAACATTCACACCAAAGGAACAAAGGAACAAACATTCATTTACACACAAACAGTATTTCACATATTTTCCAGCAAAAGCTTATCAGGCCTGCCGGGAACTTTACTAACACAATTCATTCATAATCCGTGTTTTCACTATTTGTGTAATAATTTTTTTCTTCTTTAAAATCATCAAATTGTTGTGAGTTTGTTTTCTCGTGATAATCTTTATTATTATGTGCTGTAAAATCCTTATTGATTTATTTACATTTCTAAATTGAAATAAATTGAGTTAACCTCGATAGGATTGTTCGTTCAGTTCAGACTACCAAATCCTCAATCTAACTTTACTTCTTTACCCTACTATTTGTGATTGATACAGTGTGTGCAAAAGAGTAATATTGTCGCCAGAGAAAACAAGAAGAGCTGTGTGTGTGGTTGCTTAGTGAAGAACTCACTGACTCAGCCTGTGCCTTCTGCCTATCTCTCTTGCGCATCACTATCACACTTCCGTGTGCACTATTGTTCCTCAACATATACAGCAGTCAAGCTTTATCTACTATTAATTATATTTTCATGCGACAATTATTGGGAATCTCGTCCTTGGATTTGAATTTGTGGATTCTTATTTCACAGTGACTACAGGGAATCTTGTCTTTAAATTGTTCTGCAGAAACTGTAAGGAATCTTGAACTATTAGTCTATACTGTGGACTATAATCTTATAACGCCCTAGACAACGACACTTCTGGTAGTATCTGAACAGAACAATTATAATTTTAAAGTAACAGAACGTTGCTGGCACTAATTTAATTCAGGGTTATTTAATTACGTTAAATTGTTAACTAAGGTAATTAAGTGGTACATTTAACAGGCGGTAGAGTGTGTATGTGTGTGAGATATTGAAGGGAATTGTTTATACTTGAGTATTACTCAAGTGATGAGACCTTAATTCAGCAGAAATAAGGAATTGTCAAAAATCCAATTATACTAAACTTCCATTAATGAGTTACATTACGTCAGAAGACTTAATAGTATTACCACGAGCCTCAGTAAATTGATTAGTGGTTATTATTACAATACTTCATAGAATTATTAGTAATAATGGGAAGCAAGTGTAGCGTCTGTCTAAAGTTAATAATATCTTAATTCAGTAGAAATAAGTATTATTAAAATATCAATTATACTAGCATCTGTAAAGGGATACATTACGTCAGTAGACTTAATAGTATTACCTCGAGCTTCTGTAAATTGATAAGTGGTTTATTATTACAATACTTCATAGAATTATTAGTAATAACTGGAAACTAGTGCAGCGTATACTGAGAGATTGATTTACCTACCCAGCGATCTAAAATGAACGCAGTAGCGGAACTTAGAGCTCATTTTTTCCAATACTTGCTAGATCACCAAGTGAACGATTTCATAAAAATTATAAGATGTCTAGATACATGGATAAGTGACTCTTATTTGGAAGGCGAGGAAAGAGGTTACTCGAGAAAGTTAATTGCGAAACATGTCTTAGAACAGGCAGAACTTTTCACGAGAACAGAGATGGAAATGATAGAGAGTGATGAAAAATGGACTCGCGACTGGAACGAGAAGGAAGCCAAGTGGAAAGAAGAGGCCATAAGCAGTGAAGCAGCTTATGAGAGGGAACAGCCGGAAGTGCAACCCTACCTTAAGTTAAAGACGCCGCCCCTGGAAACTCAAAACTCGCCAGGAGATTTGAAACCCATGACTAGTCATGAGGCCACGGAATCCCAGAGCCCCACTCCCAGGTCAGATGAACCATTATTTCAAGAGGAAGCACCCTCTGCTCCACAGGAAGCGCAACTTAGTACTCAAAGCCCAAGTTTAGGCAAAGCAGAGAGGCGGACATCGAACTCGATAAGTCATGACCCCTTTGTGAAGGTACCTACGCACATAAATGCTGGTAGTATGAGGAAAAGTACACTCTCGTCAGGAACATGTCAGAAAAGGAATTTCCCAGACACCCCGAACATCTCTAATAATCAACAACATGCCGTCACTCAATCTCAGAAAGCACACAAAGACCGATTTCATAACCACAACAAAAGCGCTCAGGACTACCAAAACAATATAAACCACAACAAAAGCGCTCAGGACTACCAAAACAATATAAACACGGTATCCCTTCAAGAAAGGAAAAACCGAAGGAATGAGGACTGTACAGAAACGTCTAAGCAGACAGATAACTTCAGTAACGGCCCCATCCCGCAATTAATGTCACCTGGGCAACAAAAGGACACAGAGCTTAATAGTAGCCCAGAGGAACCTCTCATTGTTAACACTAATGGAGTGAACGACAAGGGAAGTTGCATGGTTCTAGGAGAACTGAAACAGCCTTTAATGGTACACGCGGAACCACGCAAAGGTCTGATAAAACATGTGACTCATAGAGACACAATGGTCGTAAACCAGGTTCCCCCCCCCCCCCCCCCCCCCCCCCCCCCCCCCCCCCCCCCCCCCCCCCCCCCCCCCCCCCCCCCCCCCCCCCCCCCCCCCCCCCCCCCCCCCCCCCCCCCCCCCCCCCCCCCCCCCCCCCCCCCCCCCCCCCCCCCCCCCCCCCCCCCCCCCCCCCAGGAGGAAACTTTTTTACCTGTGACTTTATCCACTGGAATGTTGGAAAAGTATAAACCGGCAGAACATTGCCATATCATTGGGTTTAACCCAGAACCTAAAACCCCACACCTTCTCTGTGAGAGAGAAGCGAATATGACACCCAGCGAACGTAGTTCACAGGCGTCAGGTGGACAACCCTTCTGTGAAAACATCAAGCAAACGGAAATTTTAGCACCCCTACCAAATAATGGACCACGGGAACATAAAAACACGGATGAAAATGAGAGAGTTCATACTTCTGCTGAGAAGCCATTCTACAACAGTTTCCCTATTCCCAAGGAGACGATTAGTTTTACAGAAGGAGATGCATATTTTCAAATTAGAGGAGATACGCCAGGGTCATTGAAAGATCCAACCAACATTTTGCTTGAGAAAATCACAAGAGTGATAGGAAAAGCCCAGGCTGAGATACAAGATACGCCTGTGGTTGAGAAGAGTATTGATAATGGGAATAACCAGCGAATAGACAGAAAGTGGAAGGGAGAGAATGACACCCGCATTAAACCCCCTATGCTCACAGCTATAAAGTTGATTTTCCCCCACGAGAAACTGCCTCGTTCATACCTGAACGCCAGTTACCCTCAATCTTGGTGTGATTTATCAAGGAACAAGTTATTTGAAAACTTGGTATGTTTCGGAAACTTGAGTATTGGACGTTTTAACCCGCAATGGGAAACTTTCAATCCAGAAAGAAAGACAGGGAATATTGACCGCCTAGGCAGGTCAAACGTAGAAGCAGAGTTAAGGAGATACATGAGAAGTCCCCATTTCTTAAGGAAGAGACACAAGCAAGAATTTCGTTGTTACCGTGACAAAGGATGGTTTGCACGCCCATTCAAGCGGGCCACGGAACAATGGCAGACAAAGCGCAGTGAACTCACAACAGATAGTGCACTCTCTACACTAGTTCATATGAAATTTCTTTTGTATGAAGAGGTGAATGAGTACAGCATTTTGGCCGGACGAACGGGCCCAGAAGAAATTACGAAAGTTAGCTCATTGAGAACTCAGACCAGGGATTCTCAAAATGTAGAGCCATGGCCAAGTGGAGCGTTAGCAAGCGGACAGAGGTCGAGAGAATTGAAAAGTTGGGTGACAGAAGGAATTTATAATTTAGACAAAGACCTTCTCTCGTTGAATAGTTTGCAACTATTTTAAATTGGGGAGTTTCTGTCACGGAGTGCTCGAAGATTTTGTCTAGATTATGTTAAAATTCCTTACTTTTCTTTTCCTTCACATTTTGTCTGCGTTCTCTACGGAAATATTTGCACCTGCGATCTGTGCTTTAGCTGTTTTTCAAGTCTTCATTATAGGTCCTGTCATACGATCCCAAATTCTATCAAGGCACTTAAAAGCATTTCTTTAAAGATGTCTATACGATTTATTAGCTTGGTCGAAACCAGTGGTTCCCAGAGTATTATATTTCCGTGTGCAGTGGTCAACTGGAGACCGGCACGATAAATCTTTTACGTGTCTTAGCATGAGACGGGACATAATTAACTTTTGGCTATCGTGGGAACGTTTAAAATGTAGCGGGTAAATCGAAATTAATTCTTTCTTTAACAAACTAGTTTTTTAGACTTCACTTGGTGTTAAGCAACTGTAAGAGAAAGACGCATTTCGTAGTCTTGTAAAGTAAAACTGTACATAGGGAGACTTGAGTTAAACACACCAAGTGCCCTCTCGTTTAAACTTAACAGACTAAAATTCCGGAGCGGGTATGTATTCGCTTTTTCCAGTAAATAGGAAATTAGCTCAAATATATAGATATGAAATATATTACTATCAGGGTGAAAGTCTAATGAAATATATTACTATCATGGTGAAAATCTAAGCGTATTATATAAACGGGTTTCCTTTACCATGTATGTATCATAAATGCTGACGAAAATTCATTTATTTTCACTGCTTGTATTTTAAAGCGATGTTATGTTACAATGTTTGTATCATTCATAATTTCAATGATCATTTTACTTTTCAATGTTTGTAACATTAATGTATGAGCATATTATTATGAATGCGGAAAGGAATGACCGGTGGAAAGCACAGGAGGATTCTCTAGCGGACCCTCATGTAACTTTGTCTGACAGGGGAGGAAGCAACAGTCTTGTTATGGTGTATGTACCTGGACTGGCCAGCTAATTCATTCACAGCAGACAGGAATGTTTAAGAATGGACCGACCTATTTTAGGAACGAGACGCATGCATGGATATCAACATGCCGACGCTGGACACTGCTTAAATTGTTTCTGTTGTAATCTGCATGTTGCAGCAGAAGAGTAGTTACACATGTATTTTTGTTTTGTCTAACAGATTTACGCAGTGCAAAGTCTTGTCTCGTATTGCTGAAAAGAGGTTACCTTTGGCCAGTGGCCATATAGTCCTCGTCCACCAGTCACAATAATTCCCTTCAATTATTTCGATTATTTCAATCATTTCAATTACTTCAATTACTGCAATTATAGCAACGATTCTCAACACCAGATATTACCCTTAACAACCATCACCCGTACCATACTCCACCCATTTTAACCCTCCATCCCACCTTTGGAAGCAAATTCGTTATCTGTGGATATCGCATCAACTGTGGATACGTTACACCTATCTTGGATTTATAAAAATCGTGTTCAGATTATGTGCCCATTGTGGATACCTTATTCGAACAGTGAAGTCGTTACCCCAATCTTGGATTTATAAAATCGTGTTCAGATTCTGTGCCCCTTTGTGGATACCTTATTCGAACAGTGAAGTTAATTTCAAGCACTGGATTACGATATATTTTTTCCAAGAGAACCCCAGGATATAAGTTGTTTCCAACATTCACACCAAAGGAACAAAGGAACAAACATTCATTTACACACAAACAGTATTTCACATATTTTCCAGCAAAAAGCTTATCAGGCCTGCCGGGAACTTTACTAACACAATTCATTCATAATCCGTGTTTTCACTATTTGTGTAATAATTTTTTTCTTCTTTAAAATCATCAAATTGTTGTGAGTTTGTTTTCTCGTGATAATCTTTATTATTATGTGCTGTAAAATCCTTATTGATTTATTTACATTTCTAAATTGAAATAAATTGAGTTAACCTCGATAGGATTGTTCGTTCAGTTCAGACTACCAAATCCTCAATCTAACTTTACTTCTTTACCCTACTATTTGTGATTGATACAGTGTGTGCAAAAGAGTAATATTGTCGCCAGAGAAAACAAGAAGAGCTGTGTGTGTGGTTTTCTTAGTGAAGAACTCACTGACTCAGCCTGTGCCTTCTGCCTATCTCTCTTGCGCATCACTATCACACTTCCGTGTGCACTATTGTTCCTCAACATATACAGCAGTCAAGCTTTATCTACTATTAATTATATTTTCATGCGACAGTTTGCCAAATCCAGCCCCAGACTCTCCGTAGTTGCTGACTGCAAATTTCACAGGAGTCGCTAGAGTCGGTGTTAAATTTGTACTGGATACGTGGTGATCGCCGATGTAGAATAAATAGAACATATACAGTTCCTAGGTTGTTTAGCCTCAAGTGGCGGAAACGATAGGTTTAAGTTACACAAATGTTGCTGACACTATCTTGCGCCACTGCTGGCTGATGAGATTGATATAAGTAAATCTGGTAATTGTTCTGGCCCAGTTAATATTATAATTTAATGGTTCTATTCTGGTTTCCCTCAGGAAAATTGGACCGCACAGACCACAGCAAGAAGCTCATCAATATTAAATATTCTTGGAGGCTTATAATATTATAAGTTCGTATGATCATACGTTCATATGGCCATAAGAAAAGCAGCTAGTACTCAGGTTTTGACCAGCCTATATAAAAGAGAATATAAACATTTAACCAAATTATCAATATCATATCTAACACGTGTTAAAATAGGACCTCTTCACCACTGTTATAAATTAGATTTAAAACACACGTGTCTAGCTTATCCTATCATTCTGTTAACGCTTGATATGAACACTAGTCATTTAAAAAAATTACATAAAATGGATAGAAGTAAATAATATATGCCGTCAGTAGACAGTTATTTAATGTATGTACTTGTCAATTTAAAACATCTCTTACTGGAAAAATAGCGAGTAATTAAATTTACTTTACGGCTGGAAAATTAGCTATAAGTTATTTAATTAGCACATAAAATCTCAGTGAAATATATATTGAAAACTTTAAACACACTAAATCACTTCAAGGCTAGTATATAAATTACCACAATCAGAAAACTGAAACACTCCACGAAAATCTATTAATTTTCACTCTGTACGAGAAATCTTAAGATAACGAGCTAGTGAATTCAGATAGATTTCTGGCAACTGATTATGGCTATCGGAGAGACATGGTATATATTGATATGTTCCGTACTATCGTTCTTTAATGTGAAAGTCACACCACTGCCAGACCCGAGCCAATTTGCCGCTCGATTTCTTGAATCAAAGGTAATTTTACCACCTCTTGACTTTCATAATCTCCGCCTTGCCGAATATCAGCTACGCAATTTTCACCTGAAAGTTTTACAATCCAAGGTCCGTCTCACTGAATATCGTGTGTTCCCCTGATCAAAGAATCTATTACGCCATGCTCCGCGCTTCGTTCTCTGTTTCACATAGGGCTTAATTGCCAGATGGCCCACGTGTTAATTGCACTGATGAATCCTTCGTTCATGTAGTAGAAAATATACTCTAGATGGAGAGGGGCAAAAGTGGATGATTACTGCTGCACTATTTTCATCTGTGACAATGGTGCTCACAAACAATGCTTGAAATTAGACTCACCAAACTACATCGGATTTGTGGACTATGAAATCCCTGTGACAGTTTACATGTAGAATCGCTGAATACTGATGACGTATTATGGAGTTCCCCCTTAAATTCATTAACTTAACAGCGATATGAAGATACGTTATGCAGAATTCTTCATGAAGACAGCTTAAAGAAATTTTAAAATAAGAATTGAAGTAAGACAGGGATGTCTGTTGTTATCATTTCTCTTCCTACCGGCTATAGATTGCGTTATAAAAACAGCAACTCGAGCCAACAGAAATGAAATTCAATGGACTCTGACAAAATATCTCGACGAGCTAGATTTTGCTGATGGCTTGGCTCTTCTGTCGCACTAACGCGATAAGATGCAAGACAAAATGTGAATAGTTAATGAGAGGTCACAGCAACCGGGCGTGAGAGTACACAGAGAAAAGACACGGGTTGTGATAATAATTGCAGATAATGTTAGTTAAATTAGACTTTGAAAAACAGCCCTAGGAGATGTGCAGTCATGCAAATATCGTGGCAGCTACGTTGACAGCAAGCAGCGATATCGAAATAAAATACAAAAGGCAAGAGCATTGCATTGCGAAATCTATGGAAATCACAAGAAATTAAGTCCAAAACAAACATTAGAATCTTAAACTTAAAGGTCAAGTCAGTCCTATTTTATGGCTCTGAAATATGGAGACAAAAACAAACAAACAAAAAGGATGGCAAACAAAAAGATACAGATTTTCATAAATAGGTACTCACGCACAAATGAAGGATTGATATAATATGACAAGATCAAAGATGTAGAACTGATTAAAAAAAAAAAGACAAAAAAAGACAAATACCAGTGGAATAAGAGATAAGGAAATATCCGTTGACCTTGTATAGACATATTTTGAACAAAATTAAAAGACAGTCTGTCGTCTTGAATCCTCCAGATAAGAGAAAGAGGCGGAAGTGGAGGCGGAAAAACTCATGCAGGAAGACATTTTAGGCAGACTTCAGTCAGGATGGAGAAAACACGGACAAACTTTGAACGGATAGTCAAGGGGATTAGGGCTTGGAGTAAACTTGTTGAAGGTTTTTGTGTGCTCACAAGGGGTTCAAAGGTCATGGTTTTCAAAGTTATCATCTTCATCATCGTTATCATCAGCATATTCTCTTACTTCTTATTCCTTGTGTAGCATTGTGTTACTACTGTTGTTTGGCAACGATTTCTGTTTTGTGCCGCCATCAGTAACTTTCCCCACGAGACTGCGGCTACTTTCTCTTCATCTTCTACCGTTATGGTCAGGTTCTCTTGAGACTTCCTATTTTTCTCCCCTCCTCTGTTGCTTCCCGTCAAGGCCACGTCAGGTTAAATTGGTTGCTTGTTTATTCACGAGGGTATGTCCTATCCGTTATCAGCATCTCTCTTTAACATCCAGCTGTACCCGTGATTGTTTGTCTTAATATTGTTTTTTTTTCTTTTTGAATATTGTTCGTCGCACTTTTTCTTCATTATGAGCTGAGGCACAGCAGCGTTAAATATACCACCACCTACAACTGCATTGTTGTAACAAATCCAAGCGGTCTCATATCTCCGGAAAGACCAAATCTTGATACGGCCAGAACTTAAAGACCAAAGTTATTACATTTAGTATTATTCTGTTTTTGGCCGAGCTATTGAAAGAAAATATGGTATTGATTTCTGCACAAATGATAACGATGATTGATGGGGGAGGGTCCTGATCGATATTGCCGGGTTGGGCTTGCTAAACGGAGTAGTTAGGAAGCATTATTTACACGCCTGCAGTATTATATCTTGTGAAGTCTGGCATGCGTGACTTAACAGCGTGTTTTAACTCATGCTTGATCAGTCATTCGTGTGGTCGTAGTCAGTTTTTCAGTCAAACTTGCGAGCAGCTATTAATTTAAAAGTTCATTTCTGTAGCAAAACTGCACATTCAGGCATTCTTTGTTGCAGATAGGCAAGCGTTCTTTCAGTTCGATCAAGCTGTAAGTCATGCATTAGTTCCTCCAGTCATACAAATATTAATTCCTCCAGTCATACAAATATTAATTCTTCTAGTCAAACAAATATTAATTCCATCAGCCAAATAGACGTTCTTCCCTTAACTTCAAATAGTTAGTCATGCATTATTTCCCGCAGTCAATCAGACATACATTTACTACTGCGGCCATCAGTGATGTCATAAGAGGTTTTGATGTTACTAAACTATAGGCTATCCTGGACAAATAGATAGTGCCAGATAAGAGACTGGTCTTATAAGTAATACCCCCTTCTCTGAAAAGAGCAAGGGTGTATAGACATCAAAGTGGGGTCAAGCTATGTAAGTTCTCAGAGAAGATGATGATGATGTAGTACTCTGAGTCCCTAACTGCTACCTCTTAAGATCCCAATTTGGTAAATGATTAATTGTGTTATTTTATTTGGCTACGTCTAGGGTCATTGATCTAATATAACAGTTATTAATTTCACAACAGACTTTAACTTTAATAAAATTATTAAGCAAGACTGTATGAAATTTTTATGTACAATTTAATTGTCCTGAACCTCAATCTTTACAGGTCAGGAATACTCAAAAGCAATAAAATGATATTTACACATCAAAATAAATATATTGGAAAAAACTGTTCCATTTCTTTTAGAGTGTTCACTGGAATAACTACACATACAGTTTCTGTTCATATGAGTGATGACGTCTGCTATTACTATGCTGTAAGTTCTCTTTATTATTTTGATGGTCTTATCTATTCATCCTAAAAAGGGTTATAATCCTAGTTTGATTACTCTTGGGTGAATGATTGGATAAACTGACACTGGCTTTTATAAAGGACTTATCTTAGAATGTTGCTGCTGCTGTTCATATACACAAGTCAGGACCACAAAATTTATAGCTCCTGACTGAGAAGATGGGGTCTGGCTCCAGATATATAAGGAACTCTCATCTCCCACAAACTTCCTCTCAAGTGAATGCATCCACGAGGTAATTTCGTGATATAACCTGGAATAAAAGGACAACCACATTCCATGTAGACGTCTGCCTCAATTCACTCACCCACAAACAACACTAAGTCTTACCCTTTTTCAGTTATTGTGCTAACAAGTTGCACAAGACCTAGAATTTCTTTGCCTACAGTCCATTCCATGTGATCATTCTTTCTCTGTATTGATTCAATGTTAGCGTCCTTAGTCCATGCTTGGCTTCCGTACGATAATCATGTTAAGTACCAAACAGCATGTGACCTATTGATTACTTCATTCTAGCCTTTCCTGTACGTTTATCACATGATCTTTGAACAGTGTGTCACTCCAGAAGAAAATACCAATTTAAATCACTACTAACATTTACTGTCGTCATTTGTTGCCATATTTGCAAACACTATACACATTTTTGTCATTTCGAACATGTCTGCAAAACTACACACATTCATAAATGGGTCAGTATGGCACAACACGAAGACAGGAGTACGACAGGGATGCCCCTTATT
The DNA here is from genome assembly GCA_024509875.1 of Oreohelix idahoensis. NCBI lineage: Eukaryota > Metazoa > Mollusca > Gastropoda > Stylommatophora > Oreohelicidae > Oreohelix > Oreohelix idahoensis. Next base: position 19,055 of record JAMPIV010001127.1, read on the forward strand.
AACCACTCTATTTTTAACAGTTATAGACTGGGTGATGCGCCAGACAACAGAGGGCAGTCCAAGAGGAATAAGATGGACAACATTTTCTACATTGGAAGATCTGGAATATGCAGATGACATTGCACTACTAGCACATTCACATCAACACATCCAGGAAAAAACGGATAGACTTAATAAGTTTAGCCAGCAGGTGGGCTTGAACATCAATTTAAAGAAGTCTGAGGTCATGACGCTCAATGTGAGCAACCCTGTGCCCATATCAGTAAGGAATAAGCAATTGGTACAGACAGATACCTTCACATACCTAGGAAGCATAGTAACACCAGACGGCGGGGCAGGCAAAGACATCAACATCAGAATGAATAAGGCAAGAACAGCCTTCTTAGCCTAAACAACATCTGGAAGTCCTCCCAATACAGCACAAGCACAAAATTAAGATTATATCAGAGCTGTGTGCTTTCTGTGCTTCTCTATGGTGCGGAATGCTGGAGAGTTACAGAGAAGGAAATGTCGAAATTGTCCTCTTTTCACACAACATGCCTAAGAAAAATTCACCGAATCTTTTGGCCGAATACCATCACTAACCAAGATCTGCTTACTCGTAGCAAGCAAGAGGACATGCACACCATCATAGCTGGCAGACGCTGGAGCTGGGTTGGCCATGTCCTCAGAAGAGACCCCGATGCCATCACAAGAACAGCTATGATTTGGACCCCTGAAGGAAAACGAAAGAGAGGCCGACCAAAAACAACCTGGCGGAGGACTGTGGAGGCTGAGATGCAAAGAATGAACCAGAGTTGGGGCACTGTACGAAGGATGGCCACTGACCGAGCAAAGTGGAATCAATTTGTTGTTGCCCTACAAGACGCCACTAGGCGCGATGGCCACTGACTGCTTTGACGGTCGGCGGCTATGGATCAAAGAAGAAGATGGCACAACACATTAGTTTCACTTTCCATTTAGCATTAACACATACTCTGGCTATACACAGGTTAATAATTAACAAAATATGCAAATAAATATATCTTTCTTACCCTCAGGCAAATATATTCACACACACACAAGCTGAACTGGCCTTCTACGGGATCTAGAACTGCTCTCAGATCAGAAGGCAAAGACTTGGTCGTTCTGTATTTTAGTTTCTGTCAGCTCGGTGCAGATTTTTGAATCGAATGGCCCAGATCGTACTACCTTGTTACTATTTACAGAACTACATCCGCCCAATAGGAGGCAAAGTCAAAAAGTCTTTCTAGGAATTTTGACAGGCGATTCTGAGCTCGCTTGTATAATCTGACTAATTTTAAATATTTTATGTTATAGTTATTAGTGGACCGATTTTAATTATCCAAAGTGATAATTAAACGGCCAATTTCTCTCTATCGTTCTATATAGTTTTCCCTTAGTTATTCCTTTGCATATCAATCTGGGTAATTTTAAAGTAATTAAATTTGGCACTACCCTGATATGAAAATATCACTAAAATAAAATTTTCTACTACAATAAAATTTTATCATGCGTGGATATTTATGCTTATGTGTTAAGCAATATCAGCGCTATAATTTGAGATATTTCCTTCTGTTTACCTATCTTTAGTTGTTAAGAAATAACATATCTTCGTTTGGTCAAAAACACAAAATAGCCTCTATTGTCACGTCAACCAAAATTTTCTTATCACTACAAGAAAAGGAAACAATTTGATTGGTTGTTAAATTTGTACTATACTCTTAGATAATTTTTGTTGGGCGGTAACTTTTGACTTGGTTCCTAGACAAATTCAAATACACTAGATAAATTTTTGGCGGTAAATTTGACTGGGTTCTTAGACAAATTTCAAATCCTATAGTTAACGTTAGATTCAAATACGATAGCTAGTTTTTGACGCGGGGAATTTGAGCGTGGTGTCATACAGATTAAAAATTTTTACGACAAGTGAGAAATTAATTTTATCAGTCCTCAGGTATTCTTTGCAGGTAAGCAGTCACGCAGACATTAATTCTTACAGCCATTCAGTCATTTTTGACACACAAGCAGTCACGCACACATTAACTCCTACAGTCAATCAGTCATAATTTTTTTTTAACTGTGACTTGGTCATACATTCACCTATTCATGAAATCAACGGGACATTCATACTTGTATGTACATTCAGTCACTCATCATTTCTCTATGCCAATCATCATCGACCTCATTACTCATCATCGACCTCATTACCTTTCAGCTCACCCTGGAGTAAAGGTCCTCAACAAAAGCCAGCCACGTCTACCTGTCCTGTGCCATCATCCATTCACGGTCTGTACCCCTGTCATTCCTATCTGCAGTTCTCTTCTTCATGCGGTATTTGGCCTTGCTCTATTTCATTTGATTCGGGGATTCCAGAATAAGGATTGCCTGGTAATGTTATCAGCTGGTTTTCTTAATGTGTACTCTAACCAACACCATCGTCTCCACCTCACCTGCTGTTCCAGTAATGTTTGTCTGCAGTTTTCTCGGCGTTTAAACTAATATAACCTCAACAACAATATGCAGCCAATCAACCCGTCAGAAAATCAATACAGTAAATCATTAATTAGCCATGCATCTATTAGTTAATTCATGCAGACAGCAAGTGAGCCGGGCCACCATTTCTTTTAATTATGCGGTCTTTCAAACATATATTTTCATTTTTCTTCTTCCCCGTTCGTCCTGAAAAGGACGTTGGTTGCGTTGTGTCTGTTTACATATCTGCGCCTTTCGGCCGACACATCCGACTTCAGCACGGCATTTTTTGGGACCGGGTTTGCCTTCCCTCTTCGATCCCTACTCTCTCAGCCAGACTGCAGTGATGCAGCCTGTTTCCAGGACCACCACGTGGAGGTGGATTAGGGTCTTGGTCAGCTCTGGTTTGCTGACCCTGACGCAAGCTGTCAAGCTATGGGTCGCTGACTGCATTCTCTATTGCTGCATCTTTGGGTCCCAAACATATATTTAAACCAATAAGGTTCATTAATTTCGCAAATCATTGACTCAGCTGAAATCAGTGCTTACAAGAAGAACATGCTGTCCAAGAATGTCGGCTCCACGAGAGGAATAGAGTGATAGTATCACATTTACCAACACTTTTGAAGAACGAACGAACGAACGAACGAACTTTATTTTCAAAGGGTTGAGAATTGGGCACGCAGGCCCGTCTAACATTCTGCTCTTCCTTTCGCTCACCTTTCATACTGAATTCATTTATTCTCATATGCATCTTCTTCTTCTTCCGTCCTTAGCCACCGACCGTCAAAGCAGTCAGTGGCCATTACGCCTAGTGGCGTCTTAGGGCAACAGCAGATAGATTTTCTTTGCCATTATTTCCCATCACGCCTAATGGCGTCTTTAGGGCAACGGCAAATCAACCCATTTGCTGTTGTTTCCGTAATCGAAGTGACTGGCAAACGGGTGATCAGCCCGTTGTTCTCATATGCATGTTACATATCAATTTCAAGAAATTCAACGTAAAGTAAAATAATAATATAGCACACTCATATTAACATTAATTACTTATAAGCATGAAGAAACTATATGGCTATACCTGAGACGGAGAGCCGACTTTATAAGAGAATGAAATGTTTGGTTACATGAGAGCGAACGAAAAGGAAGAAGCGGAAGAAAATAATCAATGCCTGATCACGCAGAGTTAAATAATATTACCGGACAACGTATCATTCATTCATCCACTCAAATATTCAGTGAAACCAAATTGCCTGTTTGTAGTAATTAGTTCAGTTGTTTGATGAAGGTCGAGATTGTAATGTTATCATTATTATACTTCTGCTTTTACATATTTAGATCTGTCCTCTCTTTATTTTCTTTTCTGTATTAATTAGTTTTGTCCCCGACGAAGGCTTCGTGGTTGCAACGTAATCCATTTCTTTGTTGTAGTAAGACATACGATACCAATGTTTGTTCACATCACTTCTTAAATGTTCACATCTATATGACGAATAGATACTGTTGCTCTGTTTTTCCTATAAAAAATCCGTCACGCCGAGTGCTTATTCCTATAGCGGGATCTTCTGAACTTCTTTTCATGGCTTGACTACCTAACTGGGAGCCGCGCTAGCGTAGTGGTTACCACACCGCTCTGGCGACCGGGTGATCCAGGATCAAACCCGGGTGACGGCATTTGAAGATTTTTCGTCGACCGGGATTTGTACTGGATTAACTCGAGACCTGGCGAGGACATTTGAAGGAGTGTCGTCGACCAGGGATTGGCGGCTCCTGAGCCGACCCAGCTGCAATGGGTACCTCCGAAATCGGAGAGTATTTGCCTGAATGGCGAGGGACACCTGTCTCTGTACAAGAAAAAAGGGATACTCACGTAAAATCAATGTCAGGTTAGACATAAATAATAACCTGAGATTTCGCCTCGAGTATTAGCGGGCGTACGGAAAAAAAATAAAAAAAAAAATAAAAAAAAAAACTACCTAACTGATTATTAATATTACATTTTCCTGGAGATGTGTTGTGAAGTTGAGAAGTTACAAACTTTCATAAGTAGATGCTAGCCCTTAGGAGTCCCATCATCATTTCTCTTCTCGTTCCTTAAGAAGCATGGGGCATCCACAGCAGGTGTCCCTCTTGCAGGAAGCCAGGCCCACGTATTCACATGCTCTTCTAGTGATGGTTTGTGAGGCAATAGTTTTACATGATAAAGTTGCCAACCCCATGCACAAGTTCATATTATTCGCCTTGTACGACATGCTTGAGTGTGCAGTAGTCTTATTATTTCTTTGTCTCTTCAGATAGCCCCGGGAACTATAGGTGGAACAGGGTTGGAAGTTTGAATCTCGTTTATACTGAAGGTCGTAGCCGACAACCATTTACTTACTATAACTACTATCCGTATTCTCCCCCCTCCCCACCACTTTTCAATGACTGGGGATAGTTTTTCTTATAGGTTTTACTATCATTATGTCCGTGGCCTCTGCACTGTGTGATCCGCGCTTGCTGTATTTACGCCACTGACACGTCCTTGATTTTTAGTTCAGGGATGTCGACCGCCCGCCACCTTGGACATTGATGTAAAACCTCCTCTCACCCCTGCCCCTATCTTTACATTCAGCACTTATACATTTTCCTTGGCTTATGAAAATGTGTAGCCAAAAAAAAAAAAAAAAAATGTAAATCAACAGGCAATGGCCGCGCAAAATTCAATAGAAAAAAGAAACGGAGATTTTCCAGGAAAAGTTTCTAATTCAGGTTTAGGTTTAAAAATGCCACGCTTGTGAGCAGGTCAGAATTACATGTCAAGGAAATGAAATCTATACAAAATAAAATGTTTCCCCTTCTTGCTGTATATTTAATCAACTTTCTGATGGAAGATAGAAAAATATTAGATTTTTATTGTCTTCTTTTACCACACAGGGAATATCGATGGCCTATTCTATACTCTTTTCTCTGAGCCATCTCTCGGTCTAGTTATCTTTCGTTCTTCCAATTTCTGTGTCCCTCTTCCTCCCATGCCTCCATGCTGCTTGTATTTAACCTTTTCTTCTCACCCTCACTCCTGCTTTCTGTCTACTTTACATGCCCGTCTCTTGTATGAGCTATTGCGGTTTGTATTTTATGAAGCACCAAAGTCTTTAAACAATTTATCTTTGTAAAAAAATGTTTGATGTATTCATCAAATTGTAATAGGTGAACGTTGTTTAAATTAAAAAAAAACACAACAAAACATGCGAGCTTCACAAGGATCAAATATAACCAGTCAGTGGTGTAAGGATCAAAGTGTAACATGTGAGTAGGTCAAGGGTCAAAATGTTACATTCGAGTGTTAGATCCACTTTCTTTGGGATTTTCAATAATTGTGCCTCGTTCTGGCTAGATACTTCTCGTTCAACCTAAACACAAGTTCTGTCGGTTATATTTGGGCGCATGTTCAAATATGATAAGACATTCAGGTCTGGTCTATTGAAAGATAATGTGTGAGTAGTAGCTTTATAGGCGTACTAGAATCTTAATGACTGGTGTCAACATTTTTTTAAATTTTAACATTCAATTTTTGATCTATGGATTTGTTGAATCAGTTGTTAGAAAGACAAATGATTTTATTCGGTAAAGACCAAAGTTGATCTTGACAAAAGATGACTCAGGTCAGGAACGACACATTTTGTCACTAGCCTGACCTTGCGACTTGACCGTCATAACAAATGTTCACTATAAAGGGAATATGTTACGCTTAAAATCGGGGTATGAGAACCGTATTTACTGAATCTACAACTCTTGCTTCATACTCGTATCACTTCATGTCATACGCGGCATCCTACACCCCCCCCCCCCCCCCCACACACACACACATCCCAGTTTCCCCCGTAGTCATGCTCTCGACATCGGCCATTTTTTCTAAGGATTATCTTCTCCCCCTCCTTCATTTAGTATGTTCTCTTCTCTCCCCTTAAACTTTCTGCTCGGTCTTACTGGGTTGTCCCCTTCTTCGTGTGTCCGAATATCGTCTTGTTTATCCTAGTGTTACTCCGGATTGTTCTATTCGTTCATGTACAGCGTAGAAACCTTCAATGCAAATCGAACAGTCACTGTTAACTTTTCACTCCAGAATCGTTCCATGTCAAGGAAACAACGATATTGTCAGCAAGAAAAAGAAATAAGAAGGACGACACTAGGGAAAGCCTTTACCGAAAAGTGGGACTAAGAAAGCTCTTAATAATAATTGGTACAAAGTAATAAGCACGTGTATTTTATCTTCAATTGGTAAGTGCGCAGTGACTTTTCAATCATCCTGTACATCTATAAACACGACAACAGTGGAGCCTTTTCCTCGAGTTGCTTTGACTGCGGCCCCTACTAAAGAAAAAGCAAAAGTTTCTTTTAAAAAACAAAAAAACAAATCTGCTATGGTTTACGTCAAATCTGCTTGCTGTCAACAACAGTTTGCTGTCAACAACAGTTTGCTGTCAACAACTCTATCAGTATATCAGACGTACACGATAAATCTTGGAGTGGACTTTTTCCGTCGTGACTGTATTTGGTCTAATTTTTAACAATGCTGACTTCAACGGGCCAGTAAAGAGCAGCACAGTAATTGCTAGTGTGAGTCACGTTTCCTGTAATTATAAAAAAAATAGTAACTAAAACCTGAGAATTATTTGGATCATGTGCTCTGTCATTAAAGGTAAAGTAATTAGCGACCTTAATGGCTAGCTTTAAAGCTCTGATCATCCATTGCCTTCGATTACGCTCGTGACGTTTGTTGCTAATTATCATTTGATCTGGGCATGTTAGGTTATACACAGAAAATAGTCTTAGTTATAGTGTGGCTGCGGTAGTGATGATAGTAATAGCAGAATCACCTGCCACAGTAATAAAAGCTGCATTCGTCCTAGTTGATTTCACCTTGCTTTGCCCTGAATGTTTATTTATGTTTGGACAAAAAACATTATCAGATTCGTCTGAAATTGTGCGTATCGAAGACTTGCACGCATTTTAAACTTTGTGTTATTTATTATATGTAGTTTAGTCTAGTTTAAACAAAAAAGTGTAATTTAAACCTTTTCTTAGTTAATACGTACGCATAAAAACTGTGTGCTGACGGCCATGGACATCTAGGTCTGTTTTCGCTACTCGACCGGACGTCACGGCATTTCATCGATTTTCTAAATTAATATTAGTAAATTAATATTAGACAAACATAAAGGTATGTTTTCAGGCACTCGTAAGAAATAAAGAAGTAGAACACTTGGACAACAGAAAAACAACAGACGTGAGTGGCTTACCCAGGGTTCGAACCCCGTACCCTTGTAAAGTTTCTTTTCTTCTTTCCACTCTAATGAAGTGTCAGTCTGTATGCTCTGTAAGGAAGAGTGGTGTGTTGTTGAGATCAGGCATGCTCCAGTCTACCCAGCTGTAAATGGGTAACTCACCCTAGTCCTGAGTTAGGGAAGGCAAAGGCTCCAGTGGAAGCAGGCCCTAAACTTGGTCACTCCAACCGACGCAGGATGGTGTATGTATGAAGTAGAAGTGTAGAGTGTGATTACCGCGAATGGTGTACTGTTCGTGTGCTGACCAATATAACCACTCATACACTTGTGTCTACAAGGCACCAATGCAGACTGCTGGAATCTTTGTTTACTCAATTTATTCAGACGTACACACTGGGACATACGAGTACATCATGGTATGTTGACATATCAATTTGTAGGTATACATAGCAGATCTGAAGTCATGACACATTCAGAAATAATGGGCAGTACATCAAAAGTTCAATGTCATGATATATTATGGGCGCATTCCCCTATCTGACTAAACGCGTCAGTGAAGGCAGATCGGTAAATAACTAAAGTTACTTGACGTCCATAGTTTGTAGCATATATTATGAAACCACGAAAGAGGGGGTTTCTAGCAAGATTGAGATCTCCCTGTCACTGTCCGATAATAGGATAAATAATCTGTTCTCTTGGCAGTGATCAAAACATATGATGACCGAAATCTAACATGGCTGCCTCCCTGAGTTGTCGTTCACTCATTCATAGGAAGGAGAATATAAGCCAGAGTTAATTTATAATGGGTATATAAATGATTTCATAAATGTTTCCATACAGCTCTACGGTGATCAGGTTAATTCACGTAGCCATAACCGCTGTAGGAAAGTCTGTCATCTTTGTCGATACAAAACACGACCCTAGCGATACGAAGCACAATGTTCCATCTAGGTCGAATCGACATGAGATCATCAAAATAGGGTCTGGCAATACATGGAGTCCGAATTATACATTGTACCGTACCTTAGGAGAGTCTCTAACATAAACTATAGTAGAGATACCATCTCCTTTAGAAGAAAACCACTCCATGAATCGTATTTCCTTAAGAATCTACCAGCCCTTTGAAAAATGCGTACCCGCCATTATCACGGTACATCGGAACTCATCACGACTTGTCAAGACAACTCATACTTCCGCTAGACCGGAATAATAAGAATCTAGTCCCGCCTACCCATCCAAAATATACAATATAGGACTGATTCTACTTGTACTAATAATATGTAATACATATGAATTCAGGCCATAAACATAATAAGCAAATTAATATATTTTCTGGCCCTAAAAAATAAGTACAAACGTAAGAGCAATCCATGCGCCGGATCAATATCAAGAACGATTACTCCTATAATCAAAAGTGTGAATCAAACATGGATTCTCTCGCTTTTACCATAGACAGCATTTTCATACACAAATGAATGAATGTCTATATTTTTTCCATATTAAATAGCCATATCGATTTTTGTAATATGTGCGTCAAAATATGCACGCAACAGATTACCACACCCCTCGGGAAAAAAAAATGGTACTTTTTTTTTTTGAAACACATTTAGGAGCAACATACAATAGGCTCACAACGCACCAATAACAATGCGCAGATGATATGCATAAGTTTTATGACCTTAGAGAAGGTACTTCTCTAAGTATTAATATTTCCAGAGAGGTGTCACCAACGCATACTACAATATTAGCAATGACCCAATTCCACATTAGTTTATACATAAATTTCATCTAAGATATCTTAACATCATGATCATCAAAGACGAAAAACATTGAAAGATCAGCGGTGAATAAATATCAATGAACCGCTAAGTAGTGTTACAATCAATATATGATATATTACATATGTGTACACATTTCAACATAGAAACAACTGTATCAAAGTTGTATAACAGTTATGAATCATGTGGGCATCTAGACAAAATATCTGCCATCACATTTTCTGACCTACGGATAGCTCGCACCGAAAAATGAAATGGCTGTAGAGCAATCGCGTATCGCGTTGATCTCGCGCTCTTCAGATTTTTACTCTGAATAGCCGTAAGAGCTTTCTGGTCAGTTTCCACAATGAAATGCGCGCCCAGAAGAAATCTTTGCAGTTTAAGGATTGACCAAACCATAGCCAATAATTCACGATCTAGGACCGAGTAATTCTTCTCTGCGGCATTTAATTTCCGAGAAATATACATCACAGGATGCAGAGTTCCAGAGTACTCTTGCATTAGTGCAGCTCCAATCCCGGTGGATGAAGCGTCACTACGAAGAATAAATGTCTTATCCTTAGAAGGCAATACTAGGATAGGTGAAGTAGAAAACATAGTTTTAACCTTATCCAAAGAGGATTGACATTCTTGAGTCCAATGGACTACATTAGGAGACCCTTTCTTTAGCAAGGAAGAAAGAGGTGACATAATGGAGGACAGATTCGGGATGAATCGTCCATAAAATTGTATTAGACCTAAGAGACTTCGTACTTGCTTTTTAGTCTTAGGAATAGAAATGTTAAGTATCTTACTTGTATTATGGTCTTCTGTTTTTAGGAACCCATGACCAACACGGTGTCCTAAGAAAGATATTTCGCTAAAACCAATACATGCTTTCGATGGTTTCGCTGTCAGGTTATGCTCGCGTAAGATAGACAATAGTTCATTTATACCATTATAGTGATCGTTCCAAGTATCACTGAAAAGACAGATGTCATCAAGATACGCAATGACATCTGAGCGATGAGATAGGATTCGACGCATCATGCGTACAAATGTAGCAGGGGCGTTCATAAGACCGAAAGGCATGAAATTCCATTGGAATAGACCCCTAGGCGTCGAAAAAGCAGTAAACGGTTTGGCGTGTTCGGATAGTGGAACTTGCCAATATCCCTTAGACAAATCGAGTTTAGTAAAGAAGTGAGAATTCGATAGTCTCGTAAGTAGCTCTTCTAGTAAAGGCATAGGTTCAGCATCGAATTTAGTTACTTGATTCAATTTGCGATAATCCACGCAAAGACGTATGTTATTGTCTTTTTTTCGTACTATAACCATCGGCGAAGAATATGCTGATGTGGATGGTTCAATAATTTTTAACTCTATCATCTCATCTAACTCTTTCTCTACCTGTGCTTGAAAATGTATCGGGATAGGATACGGTCTGACTCTTATAGGACTATGGTCAGTAAGAATAATGTCATGTTGAATGACATTAGTTTGACCAGGAATGTCAGTAAGGACATCCTGAAATTGTTCTAACATAGTAGAAACTTGTTTCTGCTCTCCTGGAGATAATTCTGGAGAAATTGCAACATCTTTCCATGATTCATTAGAGTGAAGAGGAATCATTGGAAAAGGTAAATTTACATCCGAGAAACTCGTTTCCTCATCCTGTATTACTGACAGAGATGAGTACTGTCCATGTTGGACTGGAAAATCGTCCGTTGCCTGGAAAACAGGTTGTAAATAATCAGGACGTTCATGGAATTCCGTGAGCATGTTGATGTGGAAAGTTTTACGCTTCCCGTCAATATCGACGATATAGTCAACATCGGAAACTTTTGATATTATATCGTACGGACCTTTCCAAGAAATGAGAAGTCTATTTTCCCTACAAGGTAGCAAGACAAATGCTTTGTCACCTGGACAAAGTTGACGCAAACATCTCTTTTTATTGGCAAATTCCCTTGCCTTCTGTTTCGCAAATTCAGAAGAAGCAGTTGCCCATTTGCATGCTTCAATAATCTTGTGTCTAAGTGCGATGACATATTCATAAGAGGATTTTGTGTCATCGACAATATTATCAGCAGTTATAAGATCATGAAGTAAGGACATAGGACCTCGCGGTTTCGCGCCAAAGACAAGTTCAAAGGGAGAAAATCCTGTATGTTCGTTGGCGACCTCTCTATATGCAAAGAGAGCCGCGGGTAAAACCCTATCCCAATCCTGAGGATGATCTTCTGTTATCTTACCTAGTAGGTTTTTCAGAGTTCTATTCAAACGTTCCACCATCCCATTGGACATAGGATGATAAATACTACTCAGCGATCTCTCTATCTTCAGAGTCGACATTACTTGAGACATGGTATCCGATATGAGTTGGGTACCATGGTCGGATAATATTTCTGCTGGAAATCCCAGACGAGAAAATATTAACCAAAGAGCATCTGCGACATCAGCAGTAGTTATGCTCTTTAGAGGAACAGCCTCCCGCCAACGTGTGCACATATCAACACACGTCAAAATAAATTGGTGTCCTCTCGCAGACTTTATCTTAAATGGACCAAT
>JAMPIV010001128.1:0-132084 GCA_024509875.1 Oreohelix idahoensis
CCCACCAGATGTAGGCGTCCTTTTTGTTCAACTGTAAGACAGTCGTTTATGGACTAATACTCGCATACATGGTGCATGGGTTGTAATAATATGGCGCGGGTTAACAACTGTCAGATATAGTTAATTTAACTGATATCAACTTCAGTTCGGGCTTATATATGGGGCCGACACAAATTCATCATTATGAAATATAAAAGGATGCCAGTCTCAAGTACTGACCACAACTGGCAAAAGGATGTAAGTCGAGTCCATTTCTTGACGAAGGACGCCAGACATATTTATTACAGACGTTAGTAACAAGTTCAAACGTAATATTCAATAAGCATGCGCATCAAACAACGTAGATTACTTCTGGGAATATGACAGTTCATATTGTTCTCGTTCTTTCCAATTTCTATTAATCATGAGCTTGATCAACATCTTATAATAAGGACCGACCCTTCCAAGGAAAGTCCTCCTGTCACGTGCCATCATCTCAAGTTCTTTCCATTTTCTCCTCATCATTTTCACCTCTGTTTCCAACTCTCTTCTCCATGTACTTCTTGGTCTTCCTCTGCCTCTCTTGCCCTGGGGGTTCCAGAACAAGGACTGCCTTGTAATGCTATCAACAGGCTTCCTCAGTGTGTGTCCTATCCATCGCCATCGTCTTCTTCTCATCTCTTGTTCCACTGGCACTTGTCCAGTTCTTGTCATCAGTTCCACATTGGTAACCTTGTCATACCATTTTAATCCCTCTATTCTACGCAAGCACCCATTTATGAAAGTCTGTAGCTTTTTGGTTGTTGTCTTTGTTGTTCTCTGTGTCTCTGAGCCATACAATAGGACTGACTTCACATTTGAGTTGAAGATTCTTATTTTCGTGTTGGATCCTATTTCTCTTGATCTCCATATATTTCCCAATGCAATGAAAGCTCCTCTTGCCTTTTGTATTCTTATTTTGATATCGCTGTCTGTCCCTCCAACTTTGTCTATATTACTGCCAAGATATGTGTATGATTCTACATCTTGTATTGGCAGTTTCTTCAAGTTCAACCCTGTTTATCATTACCTGCATTTATTCGCATTATTTTTGTCTTTTCCCTGTGTATTTTCAGACCCAATTGCTGTGACCTCTCATCGAGTGTTTTCAATTTGTCCTGCATCTGATTACGGTTATGGGACAGGAGAGCCAAATCATCAGCAAAATCCAGATCATCCAACTGCTTAGTCAGAGTCCACTGGATTCCATTTCTGTTGTGTGTTGTCGATGATCTCATAACCCAATCTATTGCCAGCAAGAAAAGAAATGGAGACAAGAGGCATCCCTGTCGCACTCCTGTTCTTATCCCAAATGGATCTGTAAGCTGTCCTTCATGAAGAACTCTGCATGTCATGTCTTCATAAGTTGTCTTTATTAAATTAATGATCTTCAGGGGAACTCCATAATAATGCCTCATCAATTTCCAAAGTGATTCTTGGTCTACACAGTCAAATGACTTTTCATAGCCCACAAATCCGATGTATAGTGGTGAATTCCATTCCAGACTTTGTTCAACTATTATTCTCAAAGTGGATATCTGGTCTGTACATGATCTGTTTTGTCGAAAACCTGCTTGTTCATCTCTCAGTTTCTTGTCTATGGACTCTTTTAATCTCTCAAGGATAATCCTGTTTAATACTTTTCCTGGCACTGATAGTAACATTATTCCTCTATAATTTGTGCACTCTTGTAGATTTCCCTTCTTAGGCAACTTAACCAGATATCCTTCCTTCCATTCTGCTGGTATCTCTTCCTTTTCCCAGACTTTACCAAGTAATTTATATAACATCTCTGTAGCCGTGTCAATATCTGCTTTGATGGCCTCTGCTGGAATGCCATCAGGTCCAGATGCTTTTCCATCTCTTAGAAGCTTTATGGCTTTCTTTATTTCTTCCTTCGTTGGTCTTTCACCGTTAATTTGTAGCTCTTCTTCTGCTGGCTGGATGTCGGCGGGTTTTGTGGAGCTGGTCTATTGAGAAGGTCCCCAAAATATTCTGTCCACCTCTTCATTTGCTCTTGTATATTGCTGAGCAGTTTCCCATTCTTATCTTTTATGAGGCAACTTGTTTGCTTTGTATTTCCCTGTTTAGCTTCTTTGTGCTGCTATATACAGTTCTCTCATATTTCCTTTGGCTGCAGCATCTTCTGCCTCTCTTGCCAACTCCTCAATATACTTCCTCTTGTCTCTTTTGATACTTCTTTTTACTTCTTTGTTTGCTTCTGTGTACACTTCTTGAGCCTTGGCTTTGGAACTTCTGGTTTTGCTTGTGTTTAACTCTGCTTTCTTGTTTTTTCTATCTTTTATCTTATTGTTGGTTTCTGTTGTTATCCATGCTTTTTGTTGTCTTTCCCTTTTCCCCAGTATTTCTTCACATGTCTCCTTCCATACCGTTTTGACCTGCTGCCAATAGTCTTCTGTATTCTCTACATCTTCCAACTGTTGGAGCACTTGGAATTTGTTGGATACTGTGACCGCAAATTTGTCTCTTGTTTCTTGATTTCTTAGCTGTCCTACATTAAACTGTTGTCTATAATTTTGCATTGTTGCATATCTCTTGAGTTTCATTTTTACTTTGGCTATCAGCAGATGGTGATCTGATGCCACATCTGCTCCTCTATATACCTTTACATCCTGCAATGATGATCTAAACTTCTTGTTTATGCATATATGATCAATCTGATTTTCTGTTCTATGGTCTGGTGAAATCCATGTTGCCTTGTGTATTCTCTTATGTGGAAACATGCTTCCTCCTATAGCCAGTTGATTTGAAGCACAGAAGTTTGCGAATAGTTCTCCATTTTCATTCATTACTCCTAGCCCATGTTTTCCCATGACTTCTTCAAATCCGGTATTGACTGTACCTATCTTTGCATTCATGTCACCCATCAAAATTGTGATGTCTCTTCTTTTTGTACTTTATCCATAATTTCCTGTAGTTTAGTATAATCCCCAAATGTTCTTTCACAGGGACTCTTCTTCTGTCATTAGTTGGTGCATAACATTGGATGACATTGACATGAATTTTCTTTTTTAGCTGTTTTGAAAATAGCTGTTATTAATTCTGGGTCCCACAGTCATCTTTCATTCAATGAGTGCTTTCTGTGCTTCTTTAGATAACATAAGAGCTACTCTTTCCATGTCACTGTGGTGTGTGAACTTTTTTCGTCTTCTGTCTTCGTGTCCTGAGGACAGCCACCAATTCACCTGTGATGAGCTTTTCTTTGCCTGTATCTACACACCCCTTCCACTTTGTTTCACACATTCCCAGAACCTCGATTTTGTATTCCCTCATTTCTGCTGCTACTTGTGCCACTTTCCCTTGTTCGTTCAATGTCCGAACATTCCAGGTGCCAAATCTGGAAGTTCTCCTAGAAGAAAGAAGGTTAGTCAGCAACACAGACTCCTTTCGGCTTTCTCTGTGTTGCATCATACGCCTCCCCTCGAGAGGACCTTCCCCTGTCTTGGATGGCTGTGTTTTATTTTCTTTATTTGACTTGTCCATATTTGTTGAAGTTTTTTGTGGTTTAAATTTTTTTTACAGGATGGGGTAACCGGCCCCATGCCCAACCCTCCTTAGTCGCCTTCTACGACATGCTTGGCAGGGGACAGTGTTACTATTCTTTGCTCCCCTTTCGGGCCCCGGTAACACACGGGTGATCATATAATTAATGTACACATTATCGCCCTACCTTGGCCGATACAACTGTGCTCCACTCCGGAGACTTTGAATACCTTATGAAGGCTTCCCAATATCTGGGCAAGCAAGCTTGAACAATAGTTCACACAAAATCCATGATCGACACCGGTCATGGCCATCAGATCACTCTTCACGTCATTGCTCTTTTTTTTCCACCCCCTATTCGCGCACCGCGTTGCGCCTCTTTTTCACTAATGTGTTTGACCGTGCGTAAATAAAGAATTATATATATATACTTACTCAAATGTGCCCCCACATTTAAATTACGCGCGCAAAAAGGACGCAACAATATTACACACATAAAGGTCACGTGTTTAAGGCACTTGTGAGAAATAAAGAAGCAGAAAACTAGACAACAAAAAAGGAAGTGAGTGGCTTACCGGAGAATCGATCCCAGGACCTTCCGAACGGCACCACCGCCTAGCTAAGGAAGCGAATGACACAGTGGTGCTTAGTTGGCAGGGAGTTGGTCTCTGCTCCACGGGGAGCGGAAAGGAAAATAATTATGATAGTCTCGGGTTAGATATTTCTATTAGTACAAGCAAGTAACCAGTCAAAAAGTGGCAGAGAAAAATGAAGAAGCGAACGCGTTACTACTTCAATATTTGTCGCGATTTATTGTTTGGAAAAAGAAAACACAAGGCCAGAAACGCGGTTTCGGTTACCTGTTCATCGTTAGGATTTATTGGTTTGGTTTTGGAACCTTGCATTTGAAAACTGGTGTTTGTCGTGTGCAAGGGATACCTTGTTCAACCCCATGTGAGTTATAATTTGGGTATATAGTGTTCATCATTGTAAATGGCGCATTAAAGGATTTAGGATGTGGTTTAATCTTAGAGAGAAAACAACGCTAATATTAACTCTAACCTTGTTTCGACTTTCCCTTTCCCCCCCCCCCCCCCCCTCCCCCCAATTAGAAAAAAATGTGGAACAGTATTGTTAAGTCATATTTTAATTAAGGGGAGTTAAGTGTTAAAGACTGGAATGTACGGGTCGGTTTTTTGTACACGCTTGTAAACACGCTCTGCGTGATGAGAGAATTTATTATTTGAGGGGTGGAAGGCGGAGTAATGTTTAAACTGTTACCTGTCTAGTTGTTACTTTGATTAAAGATAGGATAAAGAAACTGGTAGAACGTTCTTTTAATTAGTTTTGGGGGGAAAGGCGGATGAATTCAGCTCACATCTCAAGCTGCGAGTTTGCGCTTGAATAATTTTTACTGAGCTGTTTTGAGCAGCTGATTTTTTGGACAGTACGCTTTGTGGCAGAGCTGGGAAATGGACGTTTACCATTTCGCTAGTGTGTTCCATAATATATTTTTGTGAAGGGAATTTAATAGAGATGGAATATATTTTCAGGCCATGGATTATACCGGCCATTATGATTATCATGATGTTTTTTCCCTCTGATGGATATTGTTCCCATGGAGGTTATTGCACTGAGAGAGTTGCTGATGTTTAATAAGAATTATGATGTTTTGTCCCTCTGATGGATATTGTTCGCATGGATGTTATTGCACTGAGAGAGTTGCTGATGTTTAATAAGAATTATGATGTTGTTCCCGTTGATGGATAATTGATCCTGTGGATTATACTGATGTCTATTGATACTATGTGCTACAGCCATTTTCAACGTATTTTATACCCGTAGTAACCTGTGACAGTGTGGTGTTTCTGATGTCAACGTTTGCTGTGTCGTCAATAAACTGTTTAAAACGTTACAGCTGTTCCGAACATTTCCTGACTCCTATGTTTGCAGTGGTGAGTGATTTCAGTCTGTTCAGGTATGCCAGAACCCTTTAACATTCGCTTATGTGGTTATTTACATAGTCACACACCTGTCGGCCACCAGTAAGCCCGACTAGAGCTGATTGCCATTTATCAGCGAAATTATATATATATATATATATATATATATATATATATATATATATATATATATATATATATATATATATATATATATATATATATATATATATAAACATTGTCCAGCAATCCCGCCTGCAGAAGGTGTTACCGCAAATCCAGCGGTAACAGTATGTTTAAAACATAAACAACAACAGTGTAACAACTTGACTTGGGCGACGTACCGATAGCTGTTTGGGCGAACTGAACACACAAATGTCCCCCTCAAAGTACTTTCAGCCTCCTAACACTATTAATTGTGATGATTTCGTACTGTCAGTAATGTATACTCTATTGTACAGAGCCATTTGACTACAAATTTCATGAACTCTATTCATTGTCTAATGTTATTTGTACATCTAAGACAGATATACATATTCGTACATACCGAGGATGCATTTTGGGAGGTTATCTATTTAATATGAATGGGAACAAAATTTCGAAATTTTCTTGGAAAAACTGGCATGAATATATCTAGTACACTGAAAAATGCAAGCTTGTTCTTTTAATGGGTGTTCAGTGTAGCTTGCGCATCTGATAGTTTTTAGAGGTATCTGAAGAGGCAAATAAAGAACAGGAATACTGCTGCACCAAGAATGAAAAAAACAAAAAAACAAATAGTGATACGTCTTACTGAGAGAAAGGACAAGAAAAAAACATACGTTGCGGCCACAAGGCCTTCGTCAGGGACAGACAAACGAGAAACAGAAGGGAAAGAAAGTGAGAATTAAGTAGAGAACATAAAACTATAAAAATAAGAGAAAACACTCCCTGATGTGTGTCACATGTTGGAAATAAAATGTCTGCCACTGAACCGGAAACCGAAATTGGATACTAAATTCAAAGCATAAATAAAAATTAATTAAAACAAGGACTGATAAACTTAGTGAGGAAAAAGTAATATAAATAAAAACAAAAAACAAAAACAAAACAAAAAAAACGGAGAGGAATAAATAAGGAGAGAGAAGATGAAGTAATATTAATTTTTTTTTTTTAATTTCAAGGGTGATCGCAATCATGACACAAATAGGACTAGATAGAAAAGGACGCCTCAGACAAAGGAATGCTGGGTGTTCAAACCATAGGGTTTAAGGCAGCCCATAAGATGGATGAGGCGTTGTTCAAGGGGGAGCCGACTGTTGGCGTCCGAGGAACATGATCTGATAGCTGTCACCTGGATGTCAGTGGCACCGTGGTGGCTAGGGCCTTTGAAGTGGGTGGCTACAGGTGCGGATCCCAACTGAAAAATGTCGTAGAGGTGTCTGCAGAATCTATCCCCAAGTCGTGTGCCCGTTTGGCCGTCTTACCCCCGTCTTACGGCAGTCCTCGTCATATACTCCACCAAGAATGTACGAGGATACTAATATGCGGTTTTTCAATTGGGGCTGGCAACCTCATCCCGCAAAACACATTGCTACAGAAACCATCACTGGAAGAGCATGTGAATGTTTGGTGCACGCTTCCTGCATGGGAAACAGCTGCAGTGGCAATTCCGAACGCCATAAGGACTAACAATAATTATAATGAGGATAAATTAAGCTTTCATAGTGCAATGCGCGTCGTTTCCGTATTTTCCGGAAAAAAAGATGTGGCACTGTTACATAGGTTAAAAACATTTAATGAGAAAACTATTAATACGTCGATAGTCTGTCGTTCTATCAGAATTTGATCGTCCAAGTGGCACACTGGGTAGAGAGCTTCCCTCTTGCAGCATATGTTACGGGATCGAATCCTGGTAACGTCACGCTTCAGTCTACCCAGCTGTAAACGGAAACCAGACTCAGCTTGTGAGCTGGGGAAAGCTAAGGCAGCGAGAAAGGGAACTGGCCATCCCAACCTTATAAAGCGGGACCTAGTATAGTGAAGTCTCTAACACCTTATTCCACTACGGCAGTATGTGCTAGGGGACTACCTATAGTTTTCTCAGTTTCAAATGAGACCAGTCTATCAGTATTGTCTCAGATATCAGTTTAGACTCAGATCAGATCGTTCTATCAGTATAGTCTCAGATATCAGTATAGTCTCAGATCAGATCGCTCTATCAGTATAGTCTCAGATATCAGTATAGTCGCAGGTATCAGTATAATCTCAGATCAGATCGTTCTATCAGTATAGTCTCAGTTATAATATAGTCTCCAATACCAGTATAGTCTCAGATCAGATCATTCTATCAATATAGTTTCAGATCAGATCGTTCTAAAAGTATAGTCTCAGATAACAATATAGTCTCAGATCATATCGGTCTATTAGTAAAGTCTGACATCAGATCGCTCTATCAGGATAGTCTCAGATCAGGCCGTTTTATCAGTATAGTCTCAGATACCAGTATAGTATCAGATATGATCGTTCTATCAGTAAAGTCTCAGATCAGATCGCTTTGTCAGTATAAGATCTGATCGTTCTATCAGTATAGTCTCAGAAGTATTTATAGTCTCAGATCAAATCGTTCTATCAGTATAATCTCAGATCAGATCGTTCTATCAGTATAGTCTCAGTTATAAGAATAGTCTCCGATATCAGTATAGTCTCAGATCAGATCATTCTATCAATATAGTTTCAGATCAGATCGTTCTAATAGTATTGTCTCAGATAACAATATAGTCTCAGATCATATCGGTCTATCAGTAAAGTCTGATATCAGATCGCTCTATCAGGATAGTTTCAGATCAGGCCGTTTTATCAGTATAGTCTCAGATACCAGAATAGTATCAGATATGATCGTTCTATCAGTAAAGTCTCAGATCAGATCGCTTTGTCAGTATAGTCTCAGATCTGATCGATCTATCAGTATAGTCTCAGATCAGATCGTTCAGAGAGTTGAAGATTCTTATTTTCGTGTTGGACTTGATTTCTCTTTTCTTCTCCATATGTTTCCCAATGCAATGACAGCTCCTCTTGCTTTTTGTACTCTTATTTTGATATCATTGTCTGTCCCTCCAACTCTGTCTATATTACTGCCAAGATATGTGTACGATTCTACATTCTTTAGTGGTGTTTCTTCAAGTTCAACCTTGATATTATTTCTTGCATTTATTCTCATAATCTTTGTCTTTTCCCTGTGTATTTTCAGGCCCACTTGTTGTGACCTCTCATCGAGAATTTTCATTTTCTCTTGCATCTGATTATGGTTAAGGGACAGAAGAGCCAAGTCATCTGCAAAATCCAGATCATCAAGCTGTTTAGTCAGATTTCACTGGATTCCATTTCTGATGTGTGATGTCGATGTTTTCATAACCCAATCTATTGCTAGTAAGAAAAGAAATGGGGACAAGAGGCATCCCTGTCTCACTCCCGTTCTAATCCTAAACGATTTTGTAAGTTGTCCTTCATGAAGAACTCTGCATGTCATGTCTTCATAGGTCTTACTTAATAAGTTAATGATCTTCATGGACACTCCATAATGCTTCATCAATTTCCAAAGCGATTCTCTGTCTACACTGTCAATTGCCTTTTCATAGTCCACGAATCCGATGTATAGTGGTGAATTCCATTCCAGACTTTGTTCAACTATTATTCTCAGTGTGGCTATCTGGTCTGTACAGGATCTGTTTTGTCGAAAACCTGCTTGTTCATCTCTCAGTTGCTTGTCTATGGACTCTTTTAATCTCTCAAAGATCCATGTTTGTGGAAGTTTTTTGGTAAACCAGCCCCATTCCCAACCCTCCTTAGTCGCTTTTTACGACATGCATGGTAGGGTACAGTGTTACTATTCTTTCCTCCCCTTTCGGGCCCCGATAACACACGGGTGGAACTGTTACCACACAGATGACAATAATCTACAAAATCCGTAATCCACTTAATCTCCTCCGCTGTATGATCATACGAAAGTGTGTACAGACTGTTCAATGTTCTGTCAGTATAATCTCAGATAAGATCGTTCCATAAGTATAGTCTCAGATCAGCTCGTTCAATCAGTACACTCTCATATAAGATCGTTCTATCAGTATAGTCTCAGATGAGATCGTTCTATCAGAATAGTCTCAGATCAGATCGTTCTATCAGTGTAGTCTCAGATCAGATCGCTCTATCAGTATAGTCTCAGAAATTGTTATGGTCTCAAATCAGATCGTTCTATCAGTATAGTTTCAAAGTAAAAACTGTATGTTTCCTTTTCTTAGTGTTGTCTACTGTACCCTAAAAAGTCACACGGCTTTTCCTAGGATATATTTATATGTGCTTTCAGTTTAAGTAGTCATTGTGTGTTTTTTTAATTTTATATCTATGCCTTGAACTAACCCATGGGACCCAAAGATGCAGCAATAGTGAATGCAGTCAGGGACTCACAGCTTGACTGCTTGCATCAGGACCAGCGAACCAGAGCTGGTCAAGACCGTACTCCACCTCCACGTGGTGGTCTGGAAACAGTCTGCAGCAGTGCAGTCTGGCTGAGCGAGTACGGATCAAAATGGGAAGGCAAACCCGGTCCCTAAAAAATGCCGTGCTGTGTCGACCGAAAGGTGCAGATATCACAGCTACGGCGTAAACAGACACAACGCAACCACCGTCCTTTTCAAGGCGAACGAGGAAGAAGAAGAAGAAGAACTAACCCATACCTCTTGGGTGAAAAATTATATTTGAAAGAAAAATTATCATCACCGTCATCGTTATCAGGCATGTCGTTCAAGGCGACTAATATGAGGTTGACACCCTCGTCATGTAAAACAAATAGCTGCTGAGACAACTGTTACAAGAGCATGCCAATGTTCGGAGCGGGAAAATTTTCTGTGAAGGAAAAATCATCGTCATCGCCATCATTATCATTATCATTAGGCATTTAGTCCAAGGCAACTTATATAATATTGTACATGGGGATGGCACCTTCGACATGTAAAACATATTGTTACAGAAACCACTGCTGCAAATATATATGAATGCTTGGTGCAGACTTCCTGCAAGGGGGCCAACTACAGTAGTTTCTCCATGCTCCATAAGGAGTAACAAGGAAAATGATGATAAATGATGATCTTACTTTCCACACCTTTCACTAATCCTATGTATAAAATCCCAGCTTTTTCTGTCAGTGTGTAACGCAAAGGGATGCAACTTTGGTTGAAAGTTAGACATTAATTGTATTGTTTCCCTTATATGTACTCTCCCGAAAATAGTAACACTTACCAAAGAAGAATGCGCAAATGACGGTGTGCACAAAATATCCCAACTAACATAATTACCGATGTATGTTACGTCGGTCGGTCTCACTCAAAATAGTAACTCGCGCCAGAAAAAAAAAGTGCGCAACTCACGGTGTGCAACTTACGTGGCGTGGGTGTTATATAAAACAAATACTTTGGTTTTTTTTTTTTTTTAATTCTTTCACGAAATTAGTAGCGCTCGACAAAGAAAACGTACATAAAAATTGGTGTGCATGAGCCCTCACCCGATGTACAAACCATGAAAACATGAAAGTTGTTGTTAAAACCACTTATTGTCAGGGAACACTCTTTGAAAACAATCCAGGCACTTTCACACGAAATGTTGTCATCAAAGAACTTTTAAATTGAATCTAAAATAACTGTAGCGAGATTTGGTACCTCTTGCTTTGTTTGTGGAAAAAATGTGTAGCGCGACACACACACACACACACACACACACACACACACACACACACACACACACACACACACACACGCACGCACGCACGCAAGCACACACACACGCACACACACACGCACACACACACACACACACACACAGAGCGTAGTAATAACACGCAACGGAGCTTGCTTTGAAGTTTGAAGTAGGCGGAGAAAAATGTGACTTACGTTCAGCCGGACAGTATTGAAAAAGGTAGGATAGCGAATATAGGAATGAATGGCCGACTTTAAAAGTTTGCATTTACAGGAAATTAAAATTAAAACTACAAGAAAACGCCTGGTTGGAATACAATTAAATAAAAATAATTCACCAAAGGAGATAGACTATAAATGATATCGAAAAGGATATTATTCAAATATAAATAGTTTTAAAAATAATTAACATTTTTCATCGTTATCACATCTGCTAAAAGTTAACTAATAATCTTTAAAAATTTATTATAACTACATGCCTAAACGGATTTAAATATAAATTGGATAGAATGAAAGCCTCATATGGGGAAAATGAAAGGATACATAGGAAGGAAGGAAGGATATAAGTGTGTAGTGAAAATAAGAGAAAACAATTACAGAAAAAGCACAGATCGCCCCAAAATCGCTTCAAACCAGGAGATGAAACGAAAACTTTATGGGACTTCTAAGTGTGCTTTCTCGTACGGGCGAGAGACTCAAATATAGGGACAGAGCTGCGCGTTAAAAATCACACACACCAAATCCAGAAGCCAGAGTGAGAAACTGGAAGACAGCATCTGCAAGAAAAGTTCTTTTTTCACGCTGAATGCAGGGAAGATTAAATTCAGCCAATACAGTCTCACCGGGTGCTTATTAATCCTAAGAGGTTGTTATGTGTCAGTTGTTTTAATGTGCCCCTCTTTTCACTTCTTCTTATATTTGTGGTCTAAGGGAGGTTACCAGTAGTTTTATTTTCTGGAATAGGTTGTTTTAGTTGTTGTATCCCCTTGGGCTTACTTGTGTCCAGCTATATGTCCATTTAAGGTTCTGTTCGTAGATTTTCCTGGAACAGCTTCGAGTACATTCTTGTTTTTGTTGTTATATCCCCTTGGGCTTACTTGTGTCCAGCGATATGCCCATATACTGTTCTGTTCGTAGATTTTCTGGGAACAGTTTCGTGTACATTCCTGTAGTGAACGAACTCAGGTCGCGCGATTGATTTGCGCATGCGCTAGGGTTTGGGCGCGACGGGAAGACTGTTTTTTGTGGAGTCGATTGGTTTTTTTCGAGCTGACAAGTCGTTCAGCGTTTTTGCTCTGGCAAGTGTCTTAGGGGATCAGAGTTCTTCTGTGATTAGATTATGTTTAGGATTCCCCTTTAATGTGATTCTGGCATGGAGTTATAAGCCTAGGAAATGGCAAGTGTTTTCTGGTGTTTGATTCACGGAAGGCAGAGCAGGTAAAGAAGACATTTTTGAACTTATTTGCATTGCCATAAAACTTTGAGTTATTTAGGCGACTTACTCCCGGTGCGGAGAAGTGGTAACATTGCTAATTTTGCCAGAGGTGTTGTAATAGAGTATCAATGAACTATATATGTAAGCCCGCTGTTCAAGCAGCCTATTTTTGCCAGAGGTGTTGAACCAAATGATCAATGAACTATATATGTAAGCCCGCTGTTCGAGTGGCCTATTTTTTGCCAGAGGTGTATTGGCGTGTGATTACGTCTATGATGAAGTGAACCTTCGTTCAGATGTCAATGTATGAGTCGATGTCAGCGTGCCGTTATATTGTACTGTAATAAAATGTTTGGAAACATCACCAGTCGTTCAACGCTTCCTGACTTCATCATCCTGTATGACTGAGACGTCTTCATGACCTGTTTACAGTAGCCCTGTGTGGGCGTGTATGTCAAAATATTTACACCAGTAGCAGTACCAAGTACCAACAGTGCCAGTACACCTATCTTCTACTGTGGTACCACTTATATATATATATATATATATATATATATATATATATATATATATATATATATATATATATATATATATATATATATATATATATATATATATATATATATATATATATATATATATATATATATATATATATATATATATATATATATATACCACCTTCAACAGTCACGTAAACACACATTCAACAGTGGTCGCCAGTTTCAGGCCGTTACCCTAACGACATTCACATCTATAGATCTACAGCATCCTACATGAACTACTGTGATACGTTCCTGTACCATCGTTGTTGCTGTTATTTTGGAAGAAGCCAGTTCCTGTACCATCGTTGTTGCGGTGATTTTGGAAGCCAGTACCTGTACCATCGTTGTTACTGTCATTTTGGAAGCCAGTTCCTGTACCATCGTTGTTGCTGTCAACTTGAAAGACAGTTCCTGTGCCATTGTTGCTGTCGTGTTGGAGGCAAGTTCCGATATCCCTTCAGCGTTGGATCGTCTTAGCGCTGAACTGAGTGTGCTGAGAACTTCATTGTTGTTGTTCTAGAGGCCAGGAGTTTTTTCGCCAGTACCAGATAAGTGGCTTTATGTTTGTGAACTGGGCCTTTATGTTGTGTCTGAATTAAGCCTTCCATAAATTTATATTTTCATATTTCATGTTACATGTATTTTATATGTTATATATGTTTTTGCATTTCTGCGGGTTCGGTTGGGTGGTGACTCCAGTAGGGTACGTCCCACGTAACCGAGGGCCTACTGTGAGCGTTCTTTAGGGACCATTGCGAATTTTCCTCTGTTGAAATCGCTAGCGCCTTTTGATGCTATTTTTGTTTAGCTGTGACGACATGTGTTAGTGTTGTTTTCGTATATTTTTTTCTCTGTTCTTTAGTTTTGATTAATTTGTTTGTATTTGTTCGCCTTCTCTTCCTATCGTTTATTTCTTTACACCTTTTCGTTTATACACTCTGTTGTTATTGTCTTATCGTTATATTTCGCAGCTGTCATTACAAGTTTTGTAACATTCCTCTTCAGTTCTGCTTTATTCTTTTGTTGATCCCTGCGAAAGTTTTCGTTTGTGATTGATATCTTGTCCTTGTTATTTTTGTATGTATAGTTGATTTTGTCATACACTGTCTATATACATACTAGGTAATGCACTATTAATAGTATAATGCAATATAGATAGAAGTGATTATTGGTGATATTGTAATCAAGATATTATACAAGTTCTCTGATAAAGACTTGTTGTAGTGGGTTTAGATGTTATAAATGTTGGTGTTGTATTTAATTTGTAACTGAGTGAGGTCAAGCTGTGAAGGCCCCTGAATCTAACAATTGATGGGGTGTGTTTTCAGGTAACCTTTCTGCTACAACCCTAAGATCTCACTCAGAGTTATATTTTACTCTTAGAATAAATGATGACTACGTCTAAATGTCTAGGGTAATGTAAGTGTGGTGTGATGGTAATCCAATACACAAACACACACACACAGATATTTAATTCTATGATCAACTCAACTAACACGGTGTTTTAAATTTGGTATTTAACAAATCTTTTTACAATTTATTTAGTCCTGAACCTAATCTTATTTTGGTCAGGACTATCAAATCAAATGAAATCAATTTATATATATGCAATTCAATTAAACAAAAGGGGGCAATCTTTCCAAGCACATAATTTAAAATCTAAGAATAGTGTTAATATATCTCTACTACTGTTTAACTGATACTAGATGGCGGGTTGGGGTTTGTACATCATCCCCTGTCTTTATTCACAAATATTCTGTTCACTTTATTGGGTGGAAATGGATTTTATTTTATATAATTAGATTATTGTATGGTAGATAGTTGATGAATCGTTCCGTGCCAGGTATTCTGCACTTATCTGGCACGCGAAGCTAGATGTTAGTTGTCTTTCCGGCCAACGGCCACTGTCTCAATCTTCCTGGTGCAATCTTGGTAGAGAGCTTGTACCAAGACTACAGTTCCAGTGGTAGAGAGCTTGTACCACTACAGCAAACTCCACTTTTACACGGGTTATTATATTCAGGAAGCTGGCACTAGCATAGTGCCAGAAAAAAAACCCTGCAACATGAAGATTATGGTTTGTCTTAACATAATATCTAATCTACCAAATCCACAATTAATAATACATTCAAAATAAAAAGAACAGGGTCAGATCTCTCTGACCAACCCAGCTCATCCAATCTAGATTGATGGAACAACTTGTACCAGTTTTCTTTTTCCTCTCCCCTAATGGCTGCAACACCTCTGCCATTATCCTTGATCTTTTTCCATAAAATATGATGGGTGTTATGATCCTTGATGACAACCTACATAATCTTTTGGATCTACCTCTCTGGTAGTTTAATATATGATGGATCAACCTCTAGGCCCTGCATAAGTCTGCTAGGGACCTATGTACTTACAGTCGTAAAATATTTTTCATATGGCAGTATCTCACACTCAAATTTTTAAATAAAATATTAATAATTTCGTTCTTACCACAAATTCAATGAAATACACACAGGTACGATGATTTGGCACAAATTTAGCTGTGCCGCTGTTAGACTATGACTGCTTTTCTTTAGTTATGTCTTCATTATATGGTGAAGCAAGTCAAACTTCTGGTCTATCAATCGACCTGTTTAAGGGAACGTTTTTCTTCAAATGGCGTCCAGCCTTCCAATTTTTTCTCAATATCCCCTACGCTGGCCAATAGAAATCGGCGTCTATCAAATTTTGAATTCAAAGTAAAAAAAAAACCCACTGCAAAAATACTGTGTGTTTTTCGGTACGTGGGTTAGTCTGCCTTAGGCTTTCCTTTGAAAAATATATTTTTAGTTTCGGGCCAACCAATAACCTCTCTCCCTCTTTCTAACCACACCCAATCAAATTACATATACCCTCTTCTTCCTCATTTCAAAAATGCGTTCAAAAAATGTTATGGCTAAAATAAGCAGGCATGAGTGTTCGTCAGTCTGTCCTAGAATATATAGTATTATTGCAATATCTTGGTTATTAAGTGGACGATTTTGTAAATTAAAATATATTATTGATCAGGAGATCCTATTCCCCAAAACTATCTTGGTTTTATGGCCCTAAGTATTATAATTCGTATTTCCATATTTTTTCCATGTTAGTCGTCAATATTAATTAAATCTAGAAATCCACCATCTTTTTCCCCTCTCTCTATCGTTTTATTCAAACTAAAACGACAATGTCTGTGTTTCGTCAGAAAATACGCTACAATACAGGAAATGAGAGCGGTGTGTGTGTTTATATATTTCCACTGCGTGACTATAAGGCGATGCAAATATTGGCCTTGCGTCGTATTTTCAAATCTGCCAAAAGCCATCTCGCGCGTTCGTTACAATTTTTGATTCCAAACAACGCGTGTTGATGGTAGCATTATGTCGCTCCTTTCCCCTCCTTCGGGTGTCTCACTCCGTCTAGAACAAAAATTACGCCTCGATTTGTTTCTACAGTAAGGCCTATTGAAAGCGATATGTTTGCAGGCGGGGCGAAGAAGCTAATCGCAACCCACTATTTTATTTCTACCTTATTTTGACTGTATACTCTATAATGTTTTATCTAATTTATCGATTGTATTGAGGATATCACTACACTTGTCTCCCACTGAGGTTGGGATAAAGTGAGTTTATCCAGTGTATTTACATAAGTTACTATGGATCCCTTGGATCATTTTCTCCGTGACGGAGATAGATTACGTTTAAGAGGGTCAAAATGCGAAGAATATGCCATAAAACAGTTCTTAATCCAAATGAGCAAGGATCTAAAAGAATATGCTCTATGTAATTTTGGTTACGACTATTCAAAGGAAAAAGCACTGAGGCTTTCTAAATTATTATCCACTATTTTTTATGGTGAAGGTAATGTTATTGAGTTGGAAGCTTTACAAAAAACGATAAAAGAGCTTCATGGTGAAAAGAAAGCTCTTACTGATGAGTTACAGCATATGAATTTTGAAAATACTGTATTCAAGATTAAAGTGTCGGGGTTAATAGAAGATAATAAGAAATTCTATGACTCTTCTTTTAGTCAGAAGAAAGAGTTAGAAGATGAAGTGATCTCATTAAAACAGTTGTTGGATAACCAGATGGATAAGGTGAATTCTTCCAAGCTTGATTTAAAACTACTGTGGAATATAATAGAAACATTAGCTCTTCCTGATGAGAATAAATTAAGACAATCTCAGCTGGAAAAGGAGAAAAAGGAGCTGGAAGATGAGATGAGCTTAATTAAAGATAAATATCTATGTAAGGAACAAGCTCTTATTAGAGAGCTAGAACAAGTCAAAATGAACTATGAGAAGTGAAAGTCAGATTATGTAGATTTGGAGTTTGAAATGGAAAAACAGAAATAAGAAATTGAGACACAGAAATTAGAGGTTGAAGAAAATATGAGACTGCATGAGGAAAAGATGTCGTCTATGGAGCTGAAAAACATAAAGGTAGTGAATGAGAAAGATAAGGTTATTCCTGAAAAGATTGATGAGCTTATGGCTATAGATAATAGTGCTATGGAAGCACTCAGACTTGAACTTGTTCAGGAGAAGGCTAAGGTTTTAGAAACTACATCTCAGAAGGAAAAATTGAGAATGGATCTTAGAGATAGGATTGCTAAAGAGAAGACTCTAACTTCTCAGGTAAACGACTTAAGGTTAGGTTACAACAGGCTTCAGGTTAAAACCAACGAGAAGATTCATAAAGCTGCTGCTAGAGAGAAAGCTGTTGCAGAAGTAGAAATTGCAAAACTTCGCAACAGAATTGATAGATTGTTAGATATTGTTTTGAACAACAATATGTTGTCTACTACCAAGGTGCATAGATTTAGTCATAAAACTGATGGTCAATATGTTACTAATGCAAAGAGCCAGCCACATGCACTCAATGCTTACAGTAACACTAAACAATATGTAAACAAATCTGTTCGTGGCAAATATAATTTCCTACGGAATAACGATACTGCCTCGGATAGGAGTGATTCTTGGCGTCAGGTCAACAAAAGTAATTTAAGTGTCAGTCTTTTGGGTCACGGTGAGGACTTTGATAAATGTCATGACAAGACTCCTCAGACAAACCGTGCATCGACTTCTCAGAGTTCTGATAAACTTATAACAGCCAACAAAACTATTAGTACCCATCATACTCAGCTCAGACAGTATGATCCATCTATTAAGCATGTTGCCACAGGCAAAAATAAAAAAAATTTTGATAAAAAGAATAATCGTGATTTTTGGACAGAACCAAAGGGGTCCATCACGTAATGATTCTTCTCCAAGAAACTGGAGACAATTTAGCAGACCTCAACATTTTGCTCCTGACAATTTTGGAAAGTATGGTAGAGATAACTACAAAAAAAATTATCATCCTTACTATAATTTCTCTTGGAGACAACAAAATCCATCACAAAGATATTTTGATCAAAGAGAAAATAACAATCGCAACTATGCTAACTGGGGTTCAAATCTGAACAATGGTTCCAATAGATATAATAATGGGGATAGATCTCGATATGACCCTATTTAATTCATGATTATAAATTGATTGACCTACTTTCTCTGTTACCGTCTCTAATGTAACGGAAGAAGGTTTGATTAGCACTATATAAAGGCCGGTAGTTTACATGGCCACATTTAATAAGTAGGAATTGCAATTAAGTGTTATATATTGTAGAATCCTACAGGTGTCAAACACATGTTTTTCATTTATATTTTCTCACAGCGAGTCAATGCTGTTTGTGGTGAAGTGGGATGTTATAAATATTTATAGGGGACTTAGTGTACTGACTGAGATCAGCTGTGAAGGTATATATATATCTAATAAGAGTAGTGTATTATATATCACCTTACTTGCTACCACATATCTATATATCTCAGTCAGAATTATTCTGGAATAGTGTGATGACTACGTTATGTGTCTAGGGTATGTGTATGATGAAGTGTAAGTCACAACAACAGACAGATAAACAATTTAATTTAATCCACTACTCTTAACAACACTGTGACACTCACATACATATAACACTCTATGAGAATATCTTAAAGAAGTCACTCGTAACTTTTCAAATAACAATATGTATTCATTACTGGCATGAATGAATATGTGTCCTGATTCAACTACAAGGGAACCAGGAATCACAATCAATTTAAATTACAAGTTATGTACAGAATGTATTTAATATGAATATTGTAGTGACATATATTATTACAAATGTTCTATGTGTGTCAGTTGTGTAGTAGTAAAATGAGGTAATACTGGTTTTGTTTTGTTCAAGCTCTGTTGGCATTTGTCATCATGACTTCAATAGTTTGTCTTTAGGGACTAGTATTGGAGATGTTCACAGTTCCTGATTTTAAGACAAGTAAATTCCCCTCTTAATGTTAATTTTACAAAGTCAGTTCAAGATGAGGGGACATAATGTTGAGCTCAGCTGGCCAAGTTAGCTTATCTGGCGTGATGGCGGCAGGAAAGGACTCCTCTGCTCGAATTCTCCTCTGGGCTCTGGAGACACCTCACTGATAGCTAAAAGGACCAAGGAGTATGCTGTCCGACACTGGATTCAGCAAAGCTCTGACTAGGTGCTGCTCAGTACCATCAAGACCACTGTCCCTGAAATCAAGAAGGATGTACCTTCTACTTCATAACTAACTTAAACTCTCTTGTTACACTGATCACAACACAGCACAAACATTGAGTTCAGAGCATTAGGCCAACTGTCAGCTTCATTTGAAATACTTTATTCCAGTATTACCCTTCTTAATGGTTACTACGCCTCTGCAATTCCAGCATTATTTCTTTCTATTCAATCATCCAGGTGTCAGTGTACTGTTTGGCCATTCCATGCCGTTTTACTTCTCTCCGACACCCTCTGTTCAGGCTGGAGCATTACAGGCTTTACCTCACGTTGGCCACTGAACTACACATATATATACAGGCATAAATCAACAATTCACATTCAATTTTCATTAAAAGATATTGAATGGTTCAAGCTTACCACAATTCATACGAATAAACACAGATACGTTGATTAGCAATGAATTCTGGCACAAACTGGCACAAATTCCCATCTGCTTATCTTCCAGGCTTTTATTTAGCCAAATATAAGCTGGCTTCAACGCACTGATGCTTTATCAATCTTATTTAAACAAGTGGTTTCGAACTAACGCTCCCAAGTGTGTATATCAGCGAGTCTGACCAATGAGCCCCGTTTCGACAAGTGTTTGAAAAAATGTTACCTTTCCCCGTTTCCCCTAACAACCAAGATAGTATTTATAGCCCGACCAATCGTGGTTAGGCTTTCATTTGTTGCGCTCCAATCAATTTGGAGTTTACATGGTAGGCTATTTCTGTAACGTAAATTTTTTTCAAACACGTTAAAAAAAAAAATCTTATGAGCAGAAATGATTTTATGCTGTCAGGCACCCCCAATATTTTTTATTTTGGGTATAATTTATTAATTCCTGGACTATTTGCGTAACGTTTTACATATTATTTGTCAGCAAGCCCTAAGGAACCCAAAAATACAAATTTAAAGGAGCTACGTGGCTGCGTTCAAAATATGCAATTTCTTCTTCCTCCTGTTTCGAAGATGTGCTGTCTGGGTACTGTTATGTTTTCAACCGTAAACCCATCTAATGTTATCTTTTCTAATAAGAGTTTTTTATGATTTATAAACCTAACTCTGGGAAAGGGTAGTGTATTTTATCACTGTCCGTCTGAAAAAAAATTAGTGCACGTAGACTTACACGCGTGATGGCAGCATTTGTGTATCGCGCGACGCGTGTTGCATGCGTTCCTGATTTTCAGCCCTCCCCTCTCTCTTTATCCTTTTGTCCATCTGTTCGTTCGTTTTGGTAACGCAGTATAATTAATGTTAGGATTAATTTAGGTCATTACGCAGTACGTCTCAATGTTTTTCTTAGAAATGCAGCACACGTTTCATTGAAGAAGGCGGGTAATAATACAGTAAGCTTTTATATCAACGTGAAAGCGTTACAATTTGCAGACGAAGCAGAAAACAAGGGGGATTTCGAGTACATTCTTTGTGACAGCACTGTTATTTTCCCATTGCTCTTCTCTTTATTAATTTTATTTGTTAGGCTTTATATTTACCTAATAATTTATATATGTGGATTAGAATATTTCACGACACTGTTATACGGAGAATCTCTACAGTTTACAAGTATCCCTTCTTGTGATGTCCCTGTCTACCATTAGGAATAGACGCTACCACAGTGTTCTGGGACTCTGCATATCATCGCTTAGTTGTATTTGTAATGGATAGTTAGTAATGTTGTAAACTAGTATTCGATATTATGTTAAATATATGATGCTATGTTTGATATATCCTTTAGTAGATATATGTTGGTGTCTCTATATTACTGTACATCACAATGTTAAAGTATAATACGTTAATGACACCTCTAATTTGGTAATTTATTATTAGGCATGGCAATATTGTAATTTTTGTTCGTTGTATATGAAGACATACCTAATTAATTTTTTCTGGCATTGTAATTGTTAACGCCCTTCGTCAGCGCATTATTTATGCGTTATGAGCCTGGTGCCTGCATCATCATGCTCATTATTTTTTTGGGCGTGTGTTTGGGAATTTATGTTATACACGCGATAGTGTTTCTATGGTATTTATTTATGCATTGTATTGATTACCTTGATATATACATTGAACAAATGAGGGCGGTAGCATATAAGTATATATATATATATATATATATATATATTATATATATATATATATATATACATATATATATATATATATATATATATATATATATATATATATATATATATATACTTATATGCTACCGCCCTCATTTGTTCAATGTATTTTTTTCAACAACAAAAAATGATGTTAGCATTTTTTTCCCCGCGGGTTGCGGTAGACTGTTAAGTGTCAGTTGTTTTAATGTGCCCCTCTTTTCACTTCTTCTTATATTTGTGGTCTAAGGGAGGTTACCAGTAGTTTTATTTTCTGGAATAGGTTGTTTTAGTTGTTGTATCCCCTTGGGCTTACTTGTGTCCAGCTAATAATCAATTTCAAAGTGTTTGTCCATTTAAGGTTCTGTTCGTAGATTTTCCTGGAACAGCTACGAGTACATTCTTGTTTTTGTTGTTATATCCCCTTGGGCTTACTTGTGTCCAGCGATATGCCCATATACGGTTCTGTTCGTAGATTTTCTGGGAACAGTTTCGTGTACATTCCTGTAGTGAACGAACTCAGGTCGCGCGATTGATTTGCGCATGCGCTAGGGTTTGGGCGCGACGGGAAGACTGTTTTTTGTGGAGTCGTCTGGTTTTTTTCAAGCTGACAAGTCGTTCAGCGTTTTTGCTCTGGCTAGTGTCTTAGGGGATCAGAGTTCTTCTGTGATTAGATTATGTTTAGGATTCCCCTTTAATGTGATTCTGGCATGGAGTTATAAGCCTAGGAAATGGCACGTGTTTTCTGGTGTTTGATTCATGGAAGGCAGAGCAGGTAAAGAAGACATTTTTGAACTTATTTGCATTGCCATAAAACTTTGAGTTATTTAGGCGACTTACTCCCGGTGCGGAGAAATGGTAACATTGCTAATTTTGCCAGAGGTGTTGTACCAGAGTATCAATGAACTATATATGTAAGCCCGCTGTTCAAGCGGCCTATTTTTGCCAGAGGTGTTGAACCAAATGATCAATGAATTATTTATGTAAGCCCGCTGTCCAAGGCGGCCTATTTTTGCCAGAGGTGTTGTACCAGAGTATCAATGAACTATTTATGTAAGCCCGCTGTTCAAGCAGCCTATTTTTTGCCAGAGGTGTATTGGCTTGTGATTACATCAATGATGAGTTGAACCTTCGTTCAGATGTCAATGTATGTGTCGATGTCAGCGTGCCGTTATATTGCACTGTAATAAAATGTTTGGAAACGTCACCAGTCGTTCAGCGCTTCCTGACTTCATCATCCCGTATGACTGAAACGTCTTCATGGCCTGTTTACAGTAGCCCAGTGTGGGCGTGTATGTCAAAATATTTACACCAGTAGCAGTACCAACTACCAACAGTGCCAGTACATCTATCTTCTACTGTGGTACCACTTTTATACATATATATATATATATATATATATATATATATATATATATATATATATATATATATATATATATACCACCTTCAACAGTCACGTAAAATTACACTTACAACAGTGGTGCCCAGACTTTTAACAGAGGGTATGTAAGTTTATTAATGATATATGTATGACTAATATCATTTTATTTCAGATGTTATTTACGATTTGATTGTATCAGACATGATTAAAATGGGAATGACGCTAACCAGAGATAACCTCCTACGGCATTGTCAGGAAGCATAACCATTAATTTATTAGCCAAATATATCATGACTAGTTCTTGCCTGGAAGCTTACGACATACCAGCAAGTACATATGTGACTTGACATCCATAAGTGGAAGGCAAAGGTTATATCGTACCTATGTATCATAACATGTGATTTATTCATGTATTTTGTTATTTTCTGCACAGTAGACATTATCTTATCATGCTTTCTCGGTAACATACTACCATGATTCATTCATTTATATACAAACACTGAAGACATGGTCGCATCATGAACAGCAGTTGGTGGTGAGATTGTTGGAACACCATGGCCACCCATTACCTTTTGTTCCAGGTTTTATGATCGAGTTTTATGATCATTGCTGATCAAGTTTATGATCGTTCCTAACTAAAGACTTGAGGACCGTTGATCCTGCTAACTGAAGCCTAGAGGTCAGCCAATCTTCAACATCTTAGTCCCCCGTAGTTATAGGGCGGGCTGAAGGACAGTCTGTTTATTCAAGTGTGTCTCAGGAACCTCAAGCAGACGTGGCTAATATCAGATGAGTGTTATGTGTATCCATCCAACAAATCCTGTGAGCCGTTTCTAAAGCGATGGTCAATGATGACAGTATCTAGAAACTAGATAGCAATATACAAACAGTATACTGTGACAGACTGTTCTAATTGCATTGGAAGTTTCATCCAAGATTTTTTCTATTATTTATTTTAATTTGTAACTATAAATAATAATACATTTTACCATCTTCCAACACCCATTTCTCATTACAAGAATATATAGATGTACATCATAAATTATGAAATTGTACTCATTTGACTTGGTAAATTTTTAACAGTTAAATTTTGAGTTACTTTTTCTAATTTAATTATATTATCACATAGGGTTATTATAGCGAAAGTGGCAACGTATACTTCTGAAGTCTAAATCTATTGTCCAGCTCAGAGTATTCACAGCCGTAACTCAATTGTGATACCAGTGTACTTCTCGGGCACTGGAACTTCATACTTTCTGGAGAGAGATTCTACTTCTTCTCTACCACTATCATCAGACTAGGAAAACCTTTCGCTACAATAACATAATTCCCGCCGTGTGTACGTTGGTCACAGCTGAGGAATGCAACCGTGTTGAAAAATTGTATTGTTTCCATTATATATACTCTCCCGAAAATAGTTACAATCAACAAAGAAAAACGTTCAAATGACGGTGTTCATGAACAGTTTGATTACACTGTATAATGGAAAGAAACCAAAAATATTCTATGAATGTACTTCTATCTGTTCATCCGGGAACGGAAACAGCACACTATAATTAAAAACCAGTCAAGTTTGACGAGTTATTGCTAGTATTTATAGAATATGTAATCCCGTAAACACACATTGTGATCTTCGATGCTGCTATGTAGTTCGTGTACTGTGGTGATGTATAGTGGTTTTTTAAAATACTTTTGAATAAGTAAAATTGCCGTTACGTATTGGTGCTTTTGAATTTAATTCCCGTCTTATGACGGGCTTTTACCCTAGTTACTGATAATATTTGGCTGTGTGGGTTATAATTATAAATATGTATTATCTTCTGATCTGACAGCTGCAGAATTCAATACCTTCAGATTTCCATAGCAAAAATATTGAATATTAATTTTAGTAGATCATATATTAGATATATATTCCATAAATTTAGATGTCAGCGTTATTGCCACTTCTGTTCCAAATATCCCAGGGGCCACAAACGTCTCTATTGTTGTGGTATCTGGGCCCTTGATTTGTCTTCCTAAGTTCCCCCGTTTCCTCTTCCTCCGGCCTTAGTGTAACGGAAACATCCTAATATATTGCAATGAGCATCGCTAATCCTCGGCAGTTACCTTGGGTAAACACCTGTGACAGCCGTTTATTATTGAGTGTGTTAATGTGTTTTCCGCCTTTCTATGAAGGTGTCACACCTCATTAATATTCTTTGTTGTTTTGACTTCATGCATGTAGTTGTTACGTGTGTTCGTCAACCTCAAGGGGTTCTCAACCCATCTGTACCCACAGGTGGTACGTGAAGCTTGGCAATATCTGGTAAACAGGTATATTATCCCACTTAAAACAAAAAAAAATAAAATAAAATCTTGCCTGGTTTTGGCGAGGCGCGTCCCGTTGAACCTAGTCGGTTATATTTATGCGCATGTCCAAATATAAAAGACTTTTAGTTCAATCAGCGACTAAGTAAGACTAAGTAAGACTCATAGTGACTATTATCCTTCTGAAATATTCCAAAAGTGAAAAAAAAAGTCGTGGATTGGAGGCAGAACAACGAATCTTGTTCTGAGTCAAATCTAAAGCAAGAAACAAAATAGCGGCTAAACATGATTTGCTGGTATTTCTTTCAAAAATTTTACCAAGAATACAAATTTTCGTTGGCAAGAAACAGAATTAAGAGTCTCTTTAATTTATTTGTGTTC
Organism: Oreohelix idahoensis; assembly: GCA_024509875.1. Classification (NCBI taxonomy): domain Eukaryota; kingdom Metazoa; phylum Mollusca; class Gastropoda; order Stylommatophora; family Oreohelicidae; genus Oreohelix; species Oreohelix idahoensis. The sequence goes on from JAMPIV010001128.1 coordinate 25,967, forward strand.
TGGTAAACATGTAACAAATTTATGATACTAAAAACTGTTGTTATATACAAAATATAGTTTTCTTCATGACAAAAATAATTAAAAATTAATTTTCTTAATGAAAAAATGTAATTAAAAATGAATGAGTACATCTATTATCTTGTGCACACATGTACAGTAAACTCCAGAACTTATTTAATCTCATATTGAACAGGGGATACTTGAAGGTTTACCAAAAACCAAGGGGTTCGTGGACTGAAAAAGGTTGGGAACCACTGGTTTACGTCATCGTCATCATTTCCATTTGCGCTATTACAAGAGGAAGCCTGCACCAAGCAGTCACGTGTTCTGGTAGCGATGGTTCCTGTGGTAATTTGTGTTACTTGATGAAGTCGTTTGTCTTCATGTTAACACTTACTTGCTTGTACACAGACTTTGTGTCTGTTGTTGCGTTGTTCTATTTATGCGATGCACCCGTGATTTAACTATACAGGTATACCTCGGAGATATTGCGGGTTCGGTTCCAGACCACCGCAATAAAGCGAATATCGCAATAAAGCGGGTCATACCAATTTTTTGCTTCCCACTGCATATAAAAACCTTAAATCATGTTTACACTATATCTATTTAAGTGTGCAATAGTGCTAGCTCTAAAAAAAAAAAGAAAAAAAATTGTACTTAAAATTTAAAATACTTTATTGCTAAAAAAAATGCTAATCTTCATCATCTGAGCCAAATTCTATCGGAAAAAAAAGGCACGTTCTAATAAATAAAGATAATTTGACAAAAAAGCGCAATATCTGCGAAGCGCAATAAAGCGATATGTACCTGCATTTACTTCGCACTGGAACATTAATTTGTTATTCGTTATTTAATTTATTGTTATTTTCTTTTTCTTTCCTCTGTGCACAAATACAACATTTCTTCGATAGTATTTTTAACTAGCCGTATGTTTTATTTTTGTCATTATGTCTTTCGATGCTCGACATATTTATGTTCCAAATAAATAAGCGAAGAGGGAAGCCCAAGTCCTGCGAACAGTAAAAAAAATAATATACATAAGGTGATATGTTGCAAACACTCGTAAGAAATAACAAAAGTAGATAACCAGACACCAGAGAAGCATCAGAAGTGATAGACCGACTCGGGACTCTAATTAAGAATCGCTGCGCAACGAGAGTAAATCGTGACTAACCCCACTGTCAACTAAGCACCACAAAATAGTGCGTCGTGGACTGTTAGCATAAGCCCTAGTGCCCTAGATTCTTCTATAAGAGTAACGTCAACTAAAATTTGGCCGCCATTTTCGGTCGTACCCGTATTGCAGAAAATGGACCCGATCATGAGTTTCGGACCCAATTTGCATTTTCGTTTAGGTTAGCTAATAATTTGAAATAAAATTAGATGCAAATACAGTAGCACATATTTGTACTATTATTTGTATTTCAAGTAACAAAACAAAAAGAAGAAAACTAGTTTACTTACCGGTTTATTGAAAAGAATCAGTAGCGTGGATTTTTAACACATACTCCGTTGAATTTTATATTCCGTTAGAATTCCACTATTTAGCAACAAATATTCCGTTAGAGTTGCAACACTCAGCAAAACATACTCCCTTCGAATTGAACTATTTGCCTAGTTTGAAATGTGGAAACTGGTGAATGACTGTTGTAGACACTGACAGTTTTACTAGATCCGGATGATCACACCAGTTTATGTTTTCTTGTAAAATGCGACTATGTACATAATCTAATTACATATTTTGGACCGGAGATTTTATTACAGTTTTATTATATAATTTTATTATTATTATTATTATTATTATTATTATTATTATTATATATATATATATATATATATATATATATATATATATATATATATATATATATATATATATATATATATATATATATATATATATATATATATATATATATATATATATATATATATATATATATATATATATATATATATATAATCTTATAAATATATAAGAGGTGTTAAGAATAAACAGACCTGGGGAACTGCATAATATAGTCAAACAATATTTATCACGAACAAATGTTAATATTAGTGTCTGGGAATGTGAAGGTCTGATGCTGTTCTTACAATGCACATCTTCTTCTTCTTCCTCTTTCGCCCTGAAAAGGACGGTGGTTGCGTTGTGTCTGTTTGCGCCTAAACTGTGATATCTGCACCTTTCGGTCGACACATCCGACTTCTGCACGGCATTTGTTATGGACCGGGTTTGCCTTCCCATTTCGATCCGCACTCGCTCAGCCAGACTGCACTGCTGCAGACTGTTTCCAGGACCACCACGTGGAGGTGGAGTGCGGTCTTGACCAGCTCTGGTTCGCTGGTCCTGACGCAAGCAGTCAAGCTATGAGTCGCTGACTGCGTTCACTATTGCTGCGTCTTTGGGTCTCTTACAATGCATATGACTTTTAACAGATGAAAGTCAATTAAATATCTGTTAAAGTCAGTTATATAACTGGAACCACCAGGCCTTTACACCCCTCCATTTTAATATAATTCTTGTTCAGAGTTTCTTCTTGATTTTGTTTGTTTTTTGTTTGTTTATTTATTTAACGTATTAGCATAATTGTGATTGTCCCTATTTACAATGATTTGACAAATGTGATGCCACTTTCTCATCGGCAGTTGTTCATATTATTTGGAATTGAAAACAATATATATCCTAATTATAACCCATCTGTACCACAAATACAAAATTGGTGCAACAGATCTCTGCACCTGCGGTACCAGCCCGATGACAGTCGAACACCTGCTGCAGTACTGCCCAACCTACAGTAATGAACGGGGTAGCATATGGCAACAACCTACTTCTGTCAACGAAAAACTGTTTGGAGATGTCGGGAACCTTGAGTTGACTGCTGCCTTTATTAGAGTCATAAATGTGGAAGTCTGAAGGCGAACGAGGAAGAAGAAGAAGAAGATAACCCATCAGAGGTTGAACGGAATATTTTTCTTCATTAATTTAAAAAAAAAAAAAATCTTACTCGACGCTTATTCCCGCTACTATCCCTCATATTGTCGACAAAAAATGGCGTCCACATCGTTCAGCCTCGTTTTCGATTCTGACTTAGTTGACGTAACTCTTTATAGAAATCCAGGGCACTAATTAGCCCGACCGCGTTTATTTCTTACGAGTGCCTGTAACATATCAATTTGTGTGTATTATTAATTTATATTTTTTTCGTCCGCTGTATCCCACCGCTTCGATATTTTCTACACGATGTACTTTTTCTTGTTGTATTATTACATTCGTCCATTCTTCATCAATCCTTTCACGAGATCGTCTATATATTTACTCCATCCTTTGTGTGATTCAATTCTCATAGCTTGTAAAATCTCGTCCTTTCTTTCTTGTCTCCTAGCTCCCGGAATCCCAACCCACTCAGTGATTTCTGTTTCCCAAAAGAATAAATTTGTCACCGTCCTTTGTCCACGGGTGCTCTTCCAACTTTTTTTTTTTTTTTTTTTTTGAGCATAAATTGTCCAGCAGAGATCAAAGCAACTCTGGGTTTTATTCCTGGGCCATTTCATTGCAGCCACCGTGGAGAACTTTAGAAATTGTGGTGCAGGCAAGCAAAACAGAAGGCCATTTTGCTGGCACTACTATGAACGCGGAACAGTGTCCCATGGGAATAGTCCAATGCCTAAGACAAATTATGAAAAGTGGGGCACACTGTTGAACACCACGGGACGTCACTTTCCGGCGACACAAACATCCTAAGTTTAAATCATACAGGCTACGGCATATCACAGGGTCCTTCAGGAATTGCATTGATATGTTGGTAATTCGCTGCCCGTTAACAAAAATTTAACGGCTTGATGAGGCGTTCAGTATCCGTCCTCGTTTGGGTGGCTGCTGTGACAGAAGTGTGCCGATCACATGCTGTGATGTTGTTGGTGATGATGCGTGTGCGCTCTGTTTGCGTTGTTCGTGTTATCTTCCATCTCTTCTTTTTCAAGTATCGTGCCTGGATGGCGTAGGAGATCACGTATCTTCACAACTTACTGCCCCAAGAACTGTTTGTCAATTCTGTTGTTGACGTCTTTCAATGCCATGATGCCAAGTTCTCCGGTACCTAAGTGCTGTTGTACTCTGTCTCTTTTTTCTCCAATCCTACCTGTCTGCACAAAATATATTATAGTTTTTTTTTTAAATCATAACATGACCAAAGAAAGTGGATTACCTCCTGCAAATGTCATTAATAATTTCCCTAGCGACCTGGCTTCTTTCATGACATGCTCATTACTCATGTTGCTGTCTATAGTATCCTTAACTTTCTTCTGTAAAACCACATCTCTGTGTCATGTTGTCTATAGTATTCTTAACTTTCTTCTGTAAAACCACATCTCTGTGTCATGTTGTCTATAGTATTCTTAACTTTCTTCTGTAAAACCATATCTCTGTGTCATGTTGTCTATAGTATTCTTAACTTTCTTCTGTAAAAACCACATCTCTGGGTTATGCTGTCCAGTCTCTTCTCTTGTTTTGTTGCCCTTTTTATCGACTGTTTCCAATATGTCCTGTTGGCATAATATATTCTAGCTTTTCTTCTCATAACATGCTCACAGAAAGTAGATTGCTTCCTATTGATACGAGTAATAAGCTTCCTTATCGCACAAGTGGCTGGTTCCAGAACATCTTCATCGGTTAATGGCATTTAAAATTGTTAAAGATAGAAAAAAAAAGAGTCCACGTTTGAAATAAATGTTAAAACATATGTAATCAGCGCAAGCGACGCCGTGGCAACTAGTCTGGGTGTAATGGTTTTGCAACATTTTCTGTGTCTTTCCTTGATTGTTAACATTCCTTTTCGTTTGTTTATACTGAAATTGAAAAGTTTTCTTCAAACTTGTGATACAGTTGTTCTCTCACTGTCCGGACTTTAAACTATGATACAGTTGTTGTCTCACTGTTAGAAATTCAAACTTCTGATACAATTGCTCTCGCACTGTCCGGACTACAAACTTATGATACAGTGTTCTCTTACTCTTCGGACTTCAAACTATGATACCGTTGTTTTCTCATTGTCAGGACTTCAAACTTATGATACAATTGTCCTCTCACTTTCAGGATTTCAGACTTCTGATACAGTTGTCCTCTCATTGTCAGACCTTCATACTTCTTAGACAGTTGTCCTCTCACTGTCAGACGTTCATACTTCTGATACAGTTGTTCTCTCATTGTCAGACCTTCATACTTCTTAGACAGTTGTCCTCTCACTGTCAGACCTTCATACTTCTGATACAGTTGTCCTCTCATTGTCAGACTTTCATACTTCTGATACAGTTGTTCTCTCATTGTCAGACCTTCATACTTCTGATACAGTTGTTCTCTCATTGTCAGACCTTCATACTTCTGATACAGTAGTCCTCTCATTGTCAGACCTTCATACTTCTGATACAGTTGTTCTCTCATTGTCAGACCTTCATACTTCTGATACAGTTGTTCTCTCATTGTCAGACCTTCATACTTCTGATACAGTTGTTCTCTCATTGTCAGACCTTCATACTTCTGATACAGTAGTCCTCTCATTGTCAGACCTTCATACTTCTGATACAGTTGTTCTCTCATTGTCAGACCTTCATACTTCTGATACAGTTGTTCTCTCATTGTCAGACCTTCATACTTCTGATACAGTTGTTCTCTCATTGTCAGACCTTCATACTTCTGATACAGTTGTCCTCTCACTGTCAGACGTTCATACTTCTGATACAGTAGTCCTCTCATTGTCAGACCTTCATACTTCTGATACAGTTGTCCTCTCACTGTCAGACGTTCATACTTCTGATACAGTTGTCCTCTCATTGTCCAGACTTCAAAAATATGATGCAGTTGTTCTCTATCTGTCAAGACTTTAAACATGATAAAGTTGTCTTCTCACTGTCCGGACTTCAAAACATATGATTGTGGTGAAGTGGGATGTTATAAATATTTATAGGGGACTTAGTGTACTGACTGAGATCAGCTGTGAAGGTATCTATATCTATTAAGAGTAGTGTATTATAGATAACCTTACTTGCTACCACATATCTATATATCTCAGTCAGAATTATTCTGGAATAGTGTGATGACTACGTTATGTGTCTAGGGTAGTGTATGATGAAGTGTAAGTCACAACAACAGACAGATAAACAATTTAATTTAATCCACTACTCTTGACAACACTGTGACACTCACATACATATAACACTCTATGAGAATATCTTAAGGAGTCACTGATAACTTTTCAAATAACAATATGTATTCATGGTTATCATAAAGGTATATGTGTCCTGATTCAAATACAAAGGAACCAGGAATCACAATCAATTTTAATTACAAGTATATGTACAGACTTTATCAATATGAATATTGTAGTGACATATATTATTAAAATATCCTATGTGTGTCAGTTGTGTAGTGGTAATATGAGGTAATACTGGTTTTGTTTTGTTCAAGCTCTGTTGGTATTTGTCATCATGACTTCAATAGTTTGTCTTTTGGGACTAGTATTGGAGAGATGTTCTCAGTTCCTGATATTAAGACAATTAAATTCCCCTCTGAATGTTATTTTTACAAAGTCATTTCAAGATGAGGGGACATAATGTTGAGCTCAGCTGGCCAAATCAGCTTATCTTGCGTGATGGCGGCAGGAAAGGACTCCTCTGCTCGAATTCTCCCCTGGGCTCTGGAGACACCTCACTGATAGCTAAAAAGACCAAGGAGGATGCTGTCCGACTCTGGATTCAGCAAAGCTCTGACCAGGTGCTGCTCAGTACCATCAAGACCACGGTCCCTGAAAACAAGAAGGATGTACCTTCTACTTCATAACTAATTGATACTCTAGTTCTACACTGAGCACAATACAACACAAACATTGAGTTCAGAGCGTTAGGCCAACTGTCAGCTTCATCTGAAATACTTTATACCAGTATTTACCTCCTTAATGGTTACCACGCCTCTGCACTTCCAGCATTATTTCTGTCTAATCAATCATCCAGGTGTCAGTGTACTATTTGGCCATTCCATGCCGTTTTACTTCCCTCCGACACCCTCTGTTCAGGCTGGAGCATTATAGGCTTTATCTCCTGTTTGCCACTGAACTACACATATATATACAGGCATAAATTAACAATTTACATTCAATTTTCATTAAAAGATACTGAATGGTTCAAGCTTACCACAATTTCATGGAAATAAACACAGATACGTTGATTAGCAATGAATTCTGGCACAATTACTGGCACAAATTCCCATCTGCTTATGTTCCAGGCTTTTATTTAACACAAATATGAGCTGGCTTCAACGCACTGTTGCTTTATCAAGATTATTTGCACTAGTGGTCTCGAACTAACGCTCCTAAGTGAGTATATCAGCGAGTCTAGCCAATGAGGCCACGTTTCGACAAGTGTTTGAAAAAATGTTACCTTTTCACGTCTCCCCTAACAACGAAAGATAGTATTTATAGCCCGACCAATCGTGGTTAGTCTTTCATTTGTTGCGCTCCAATCAATTTGGAGTTTACATGGTAGGCTAATTCTGTAACGTAAGATTTTTTTTCAAACACGTTATAAAAAAATTTTATGAGCAGAAATGATTCCATGCTGTCAGGCATCCCCACTATTTTATTTTGGGTATAATTTATTAATTCCTGGACTATTTGCGTAACGTTTTACATATTCTTTGTCAGCAAGCCCTAAGGAACCCAAATATCCAAATTTAAAAGAGCTACGTGGCTGCGTTCAAAATATGTATTTTCTACCTCCTGTTTCGAAGATGTGCTGTCTGGGTACTGTTATGTTTCAACCGTAAACCCATCTAATGTTATCTTTTCTGAGAAGCGTTTTTACCGACTTGAAAACCTAGCTCTGGGAAGGGTAATGAATTTTATCACTGTCCGTCTGAAAAAAAAGTTAGTGCATGTAGTCTTACACGCGTGATGGCAGCATTTGTGTATCGCGCGAAGCGTGTTTAGTGTTCGGCTTTCTGCCTCTCCCTTCTCGCTATCCTTTTGTCCATCTGTCTTTTGATCTTGGTAACATAGTGTAGAAAAAGACATGAATGGAATTTAAAATTTAGGTCAACTTGCATATTTCAAGGTTTTTCTTAGAAAGGCAGCACATTTTATTGTGTGTTTGGGAAACGCGTGTATGTTGCAGAAGGCCTTTAATATCAACGTGAAACGTTACAATTTGCATACGCAGTAGAAAACAAGGGGATTTCGAGTACAGTCATTGTGACAGCACTGTTCTTTACCATTCTTCTTCCTTTATTTATTATATGTATTTATTAGGCTTTATATTTACTTGATAATTTATATATGTGGATTAGAATATTCCACGACACCTCCCCTCTTAAAACAGACATTATATGTCAGTCCTTTATTCTATATTCACATAGAGAAATTTATTATTATTTCTGGGGTTTACGGTGATTCTCATCACACGGATGGCGGCTTAAAAAATCCGCTCCCAAATTGGTTTTTCCAGATATATACTCAATGCTAAAATTATATGGAGCCAGAAGTAAAGACCATCGGAGTAACCTAGAGTTCTCATGCTTAGCCTGTGCTAGAAACGATAAAGGTTTGTGGTCTGTTTGCAACTTAAATGCCTTCCCATATAGATAAATATTGAATTTCTTTATTGCCCATATTACTGCAAGACATTCTTTTTCGCTAGTTGAGTAGTTGATTTCAGCTTTATTCAACTTTTTGCTAGCATATGCCACTGGGCTTAATTCCCCATCCAATGCATCTGATTTCTGTAGTAGAGTTGCACCTAACCCAATATTACTTGCATCCGTCCTTACTATGAATTCTTGACTTAAGTCGGGTAATTTCAAAATGGGTTTACTTGTGAGCTTTTCCTTCAATTCTTGGTAAGTCATTTCACATTGTGGTGTCCATGTAATGCGATCTGGATGTCCTTTACGTGTCAATTCAGTTAACGGTGCACATATGGAATTAAAGTTTTTTGATATACTTCTGGTAGAAACCACATAATGAGACAAAGGATCTCACGTCCTTCTTGGTTTGTGGTCTCGGGGCTTTCTGTAGTTTTTCTAAATTCTTTGGGTCAGGGGTCATGTTTCCCTGATAAACTGTGTGTCCCAAAAATTCCAATTCTTTACATCCAACGCAACATTTGGTTGGACGGGCTGTTAAATTTGCCTCCCTAAGTCGATCAAACAGCATGTTCAGAGAGTCAATGTGTTCCTCAAATGTTTCTGTTGCTATAAGGATATCATCCATAAAATTTGTTATACAGGGATTATTCAGAGGATCCAATAATTTTCTCATCATTCTAGAGAAGACACTAGGCGCATTCTTCAATCCAAATGGCAATCTATTAAACTCATTGTGTCCTTCTGAGGTACTAAAAGCTAGGTATGGTCTAACCTCAGGCTTTACTGGAATCTGATAGTATCCTTTACTCAGATCCACTTTTGAGAAATATTTAGCTTTATTTAGTCTGGCAAACAGCTGATTTGTATCCGGCAATGGATCCACCTGTCCTTCTGTAATAGCATTCAGTCTCCTGTAATCTATACAGAGTCTATGTTCTCCAGAGGGCTTCCTTAAGAGTACAACACCGGAACTATACGAAGACTCACTGTGCGAAATAATTCCTTCCTTCAATAGATAGTCTATCTCTTCCTTCAAAGCTTTCTCCTTAGCAAACGGAATCGAATATGGTTTCATACAGACAGGTGTGGAGTCTATTAGTTTCATATCATATTCCAATAGGTTTGTATGCCCTGGTCGGTCTGTTAACACCTCTGCATGATGATTTAGAACCTGTTGCACTCTCTCTTTCTGAGTTTTCGTTAAATGTGTACTGATTTTCACCTGTGCTGCTGTCTCACAGGGGTGTAATGGATATTCAAATGATGAAAGTGGTTCCTTTTTCATCTCCATGGCGATGGACAAGGTCAACAAGTGTGTCTCTTCCTGATGTTCTCTTTCCAAATATTTCTTCAGGAGATTCTCATGATAGATTTTTTTTTCTTTCCCCTTCTTATCTATCTTATAATTTGTTCTAGACACCTTCTCTAAAACTGTATATGGACCCTGCCATCCAATTTGTAACTTATTCTGACTCCCGGGCAAAAGAAGCAGTACTTTCTCTCCCACAGCCAAATTTCTGTCTGTCGCCTTCCTGTTATAATAGGCAGCATGTTTCTTCCTGGCTTGTTTCAAATTTTCATTGGCAAGTTTCCAGCCAGTTTTTAAACGAGTGGTCAGCTCATTCACTATTGGTATGAAGATGTAATGTTTTCCTCTGCCTTTTCATCAGTCCACGTTCTTAACAAAGCTACATATGGACCTTTAATTGTGTGGACCTATTTGTCCATGCACCGGTATGGTCTCTTCCACTCGAAGCTTTATAGTGATGATTTTTCCTCCCAGAATTATCATTCACAAAACGACCGCTACCATTTTTTCTTTTGGGGCTTTCTCCCCACTTAAAATTCTTGATGAGAGATTTCCTCTCTACATCTTCTTCCTCCAGTTTGTTTAAGTCCGATTGAGGGATTTTCGGCTTATCCTGGGGTAAGACATCTCTTTGCACTCTCCGCATAGTGGCCATTGTAAAACAGTTAAGTGAAGCTTGTCCGTGAAAAGGGGCTTCCCATTCCATTTGGTCCACTTTATCAAATCTATTTTTCTTTTTATTATCAGGCCTAATTTTGCCCCGTGGCGTGTCCAGGTCCTGATCCATGTTCCCACTTGTGGGTGTTCCCTCATGTGCTATGCTACACCTTTCTACAAAATTCTCAATGTCCCATCTTGCTTTGGGCCAATAATAATTGTGAGCCACCTTTTGAATGATGGTACCTATTTTCTCATGGTCCCCATCTGGTTTCACATGTAGGCTCCTTATTAAGTCTGCCCTATATCTTTTTTGGAAGAACCAGCTGTCCGTGACCTTTGGATCTAGCTCCAGTCTTCCTATACATCAACTTGTTTTTCATGTAAAAATCTCCCTTGCCTGGAGTTGTATGACAAGTTGACAATTTTCTGAAACAAGGCTTGAGTGTTTTATCCCCAGCCTGTGCCTTCCTCATCTCTTCTGGAGTGGTATCTAACATAATATCCTCCTCCTGTCTTGAGGTCGACCTGACCTGAAGGGTTGCCATATACACAGGTTTCCTTCTGCAACGGTCAGTGTCATGATTGTCCATCTGACAATTCTTACACCACCTTTTTCCTTGGTTGAAAGATTTTCTTTCATCATATTTCCTTTCATCGAATTGTGGGAATTTATTTTTATTTTCATACCGTGGCCTATCAAATTGGTGCTTACCTTTATTTTGATCCCTAGGATCAAATTTATTAAAGTTCTGTGGTGCCCTAAAGTTATCCACCTGTTTCTTTTTATTACCTGTTACCTCTGCTTGAGCTGCTTGATACCTTTCAGCAACATTTAGCTAAAAATTTTTTTCTATTTAGAATAAATTCTGCATTCTTTTCATATCTTAACAAAAGAGCCTGCTTTAGCATGTCATAATTTTCCTGATCACCTCTGCTCATTTTTGCAAAAACTTCATAAGCTGCCCCACGAAGTCCTTGAGATAACTTTAAGCTCCACCTTTCTCTCTCTAACCCATATGTGGTAGCTAATAGTTCATACCTATTTATATAAGCTCTCAATATCATCGAGTCTTTCTCCCCCCCCCCCCCCCCCCCCCCCCCCCCCCCCCCCCCCCCCCCCCCCCCCCCCCCCCCCCCCCCCCCCCCCCCCCCCCCCCCCCCCCCCCCCCCCCCCCCCCCCCCCCCCCCCCCCCCCCCCCCCCCCCCCCCCCCCCCCCCCCCCCCCCCCCCCCCCCCCCCCCCCCCCCCCCCCCCCCCCCCCCCCACCCCCCCCCCCCCAACCCCCCCCCCCCCCCCCCCCCCCCCCCCCCCAAAAACCCCCCCCCCCCCCCCCTCCCCCCCACCCCCCCCCCCCCTCCCCCCCCCCCCCCCCCCCCCCCCCCCCCCCCCCCCCCCCCCCCCCCCCCCCCCCCCCCCCCCCCCCCCCCCCCCCCCCCCCCCCCCCCCCCACCACCCCCCCCCCCCCCCGCCCCCACCCCCCCCCCCCCCCCCCCCCCCCCCCCACCCCCCCCCCCCCCCCCCCCCCCCCCCCCCCCCGCCCCCCCCCCCCCCACCCCCCCCCCCCCCCCCACCCCCCCCCCCCCCCGTCCCCCCCCCCCCCCCCCCCCCCCCCCCCCCCCCCCCCCCCCCCCCCCCCCCCCCCCCCCCCCCCCCCCCCCCCTCCCCCCCCCCCCCCCCCCCCCCCCCCCCCCCCCCCCACCCCCCCCCCGCCCCCCCCCCCCCCCCCCCCCCCCCCCGCCCCCCTGTCCGCCCCCCCCCCACCCCCTCCCCGCCCGCCCCCCCCCCCCCCCCCCACCCCCCCCCCCCGCCCCCCCGCCCCCCACCCCCCCCCCCCCCCTCACCCCCACCCCCCCCCCCCCACCCCCCCCCCTGCCCCCAACACCCCAACCCCCCCCCCCCCCCCCCCCCCCCCCCCCCCCCCCCCCCCCCCCCCCCCCACCCCCCCCCCCCACCCCCCCCCCCCACACCCCCCCCCCCCCCCCCCCCCCCCCACCCCCCCCCCCCCCCCCCCCCACCCCCCCCACCCCCCCACAAACCCCCCCCCCCCCACCCCCCCACCCCCCCCCCCCCCCCCCCCACCCCCACCCCTACCCCCCACCCCCCCAACCCCCCCCCCCCACCCCCAACCCCCCCACCCCCACCCCACCCCCCCCCACAAACCCCCAAATACAATCCCTGGAAACCAACCCCCCTCCCTCATCTACCCCACCCAACACATCCCCCCCCACTCAGGACCTCTTCACACCCACCATGTTAAAATAATATAACCATTTAATAAAAAATTCACGCCCCCCACCCCTATTAACACACCCCGAAACCCAATACCAATTACCGACACACATGCGTCCAGCCAGTAACAAGTGGCCCCCACCCTTCATTTAATCCCTATGACAACTGTCAACCCTGTTTACCCCCATTTCACGGTCAACCACAATCTACCCTATCTCTATCCCCCCTCCCAACACCCCAATCCCCCTCCCAACCACCGCCCCAATTCCCACCCCCCCTCCACCCCAACAATATGCTAGACGTATTTCAATATACCACTTATTCCAACGGACACAATCGACCGGAGCTCAACTTATTAACCCCTTCCACCCCAAGACCAACCTCCCACCCAACTCCACTCAGAATATAGTCAAACCTGCCCACAAAAAAATTACCCCCTTCTTACCTCCTAATAATGGCAGCACATAATCAAAGAATCCCCAAGTAAAGTGGATTACCACAACAATCCAAACCTCCCAACCAAAACAGCCCGAACCCCCTCCATCCATGACATGCCAACATACACTCAAAGTTGCTCCCCACCCACCGTCTCCCACTACCCTCTCCCAAGCCCATTAACATCCAACCCATCGTCTATCCCAGTCCCACTTTTCTTATAAAACATCTTCCCTGCACCCCCCCACCAATCTATAATTATCAGTAAGATTTACTTAACTACTTAATGTAAAATCTTTCACTTACGCCCACTACCTACCCCCTTAAACGTTGAATGTAACATCCCACCTAACCGCCCCTTCTGAAGTCATGCTGTCTATCAAACCACAACTCAAACAAGATTCACCAAACCCCTCAAACCACCCTCCCCCCCGATTCTCTTGTTTGACAAACCCACTGTGACCGACTCACATACATATACTCCACTCTATAAGAGAATATCTTAAGGAGTCACTGATAACTTTTCAAATAACAATAATGTATTCAACGGTTATCAATAAAATATGCCCCTGATTCAAATACAAAGGAACCAGGAAACCCAATCATATTCCCAAATTACAATAAGTTTATGTACCCATCCCCCCAACCATTTAAATCCCAATTGGGGTCTTATACCCACACATACCCCAATATTAAAATATATCCTCCCCCCCTACCAGGTGTTTGACTACCCCCCCCACATGAACCCCCCCAACCCACCCACCCCCATTTTCACCATGTTCAAGCCCTCCCCCCCAACCCTGCCGGTGTCTATCAAATGACCCAACATGTTCTTGTCTTCCCCCTACGGTATTGGAGATTGTTCCAGTTCCTGACAACCCCCAAACAACCCAACCCCCCTCCCAATGTTATTTTTACACAAGTCATTTTCAACTGTTCCAGGGACATAATTGTTGACCCCATACTCCAGCTGGCCCAATCAGCTTATTCTCCAACCACCTTCAAATGGCGGCAGGTTCAAAAATTCACAACTCCTCTCCAACCCAAGCTATCAATTTCCTCACCTCCTGAGGACCAACACTGGAAGACACCCCTAAAAAAAACTCCCACTGAAAAACAAACCCAAATGAAACCAAGCCCTAGAATGCTGTCCGACTCCCTCAATTTCACAAACAACTCATTGATACACAGGTGCTGCTCAATACCATCAAAAACCCACGGTAACCTGATAATAAACAAGAAGGATGTACCTTCTACTTCACTAACTTAATTGAGACAAAAACCCCCAAACTAGACCTACACTGAGAAACACAATATGAACATCAAAAAACAAAACATTGAGAGTTCAAGAGCTTTCTTAAACCCCGTTAGGCCAACTGTCAGCTTCATCTGAAATACTTTATACCAGTATTTACCTCCTTAATGGTTACCACGCCTCTGCACTTCCAGCATTATTTCTGTCTAATCAATCATCCAGGTGTCAGTGTACTATTTGGCCATTCCATGCCGTTTTACTTCCCTCCGACACCCTCTGTTCAGGCTGGAGCATTATAGGCTTTATCTCCTGTTTGCCACTGAACTACACATATATATACAGGCATAAATTAACAATTACATTCAATTTTCATTAAAAGATACTGAATGGTTCAAGCTTACCACAATTTCATGGAAATAAACACAGATACGTTGATTAGCAATGAATTCTGGCACAATTCCCATCTGCTTATGTTCCAGGCTTTTATTTAGCAAAAATATGAGCTGGCTTCAACGCACTGTTGCTTTATCAAGCTTATTTGCACTAGTGGTCTCGAACTAACGCTCCTAAGTGAGTATATCAGCGAGTCTAGCCAATGAGGCCACGTTTCGACAAGTGTTTGAAAAAAATGTTACCTTTTCACGTCTCCCCTAACAACGAAAGATAGTATTTATAGCCCGACCAATCGTGGTTAGTCTTTCATTTGTTGCGCTCCAATCAATTTGGAGTTTACATGGTAGGCTATTTCTGTAACGTAAGATTTTTTCAAACACGTTATAAAAAAATTTTATGAGCAGAAATGATTCCATGCTGTCAGGCATCCCCACTATTTTATTTTGGTTATAATTTATTAATTCCTAGACTATTTGCGTAACGTTTTACATATTCTTTGTCAGCAAGCCCTAAGGAACCCAAATATCCAAATTTAAAAGAGCTACGTGGCTGCGTTCAAAATATGCAATTTCTTCTACCTCCTGTTTCGAAGATGTGCTGTCTGGGTCCTGTAATGTTTTCAAACGTAAACCCATCGATTGTTATCTCTTTCACTAATAAGAGTTATTTCAGTGATTTATAAACCTAACATCTGGGATGGGTAGTGTAATTTTATCACTGTCCGTCTGAAAAAAAATTAGTGCATGTAGACTTACACGCGTGATGGCAGCATTTGTGTATCGCGCGACGGGTAAGCGTGTTTTAGTGTTCTTTAGTGTTCGGCTTTTTCTGCCTCTCCCTTTCTCGCTTATCCTTTTGTCCATCTGTCTTTTTGATCTTGGTAATTCTTCGCTCATAGTGTACTGAAAAAGTGACATGAATGGAATTTAAAATTTAGGTCAACTTGCATATTTCAAGGTTTTTTCTTAGAAAGGCAGCACATTTTATTGTGTGTTTGGGAAACGCGTGTATGTTGCAGAAGGCCTTTAATATCAACGTGAAACGTTACAATTTGCATACGCAGTAGAAAACAAGGGGATTTCGAGTACAGTCATTGTGACCACGGTCACAGGATTATCATTACCATTCTCTTCCCATAATTTATTATATGTATTTATTAGTCATATATATATATATAATAAATATACCGAGACTATAAATACTTATACCCATGTGTGTGTGTGTCACTAGTCCGTACTTAAACGTATATGATAACAGTGGGGTGCTATTCATCACTGACATTACGTATGACACACATCAGTCGCCACAGTTACTTTATCCTAAAATGTTCACTCAAGTGTGTCCAGTATTCAAACTAGTTATTGAATACAGCTATTTTCTCACTGTCCGGACTTCAAACTTATGATACAGTTGTCTTCTCACTGTCCGGACTTGAAAACGTATGATACAGTTGTTCTTTCACTGACAGAACTTCAAACTTATGATACAGTTATTTTCTCACTGTCCAGTATTCAAACTTATGATACAGCTATTTTCTCACTGTCCAGACTTCAAACTTCTGATAGAGTTGTCTTCTCACTGTCCAGACTTCAAACTTCTGATAGAGTTGTCTTCTCACTGTCCAGTTTTCAATCTTATGATACCGTTGTCCTCTCTATAGTGAGTTTTCAAATTATGATACAGGTGTTCCCTCACTGTCAGGACTTCAAACTTATTATATACTTATCCCAGTACTAATTAGTCTTCAAACTTATGATACAATTGTCCTCTAACTAACTAGTCTTCTGCATTATAAAATAGTTGAGCTCTCACTGTTCCCTTTAAAACGTGTCCTTCTTTTCTGATCAAAGTTAACAACGGCAACATCTATATTCAACAAATGACACATTACTGATTAAAGAAAGACATTTCTCATCACGGAAAAAAGGAGTATCTGTAAAGAAACTTCTCCGCATAAATTAATATCGCTCTCGCTAACAAAATTTGCATATTTTTTCAACAAAAATCATATCTCCATGTAGAGGAAGTTATTGCTCTGTGAGATATCATTACTTGAACGATTTATTTCAGTTCCCATGCGATCTCGATACACTATACATACTTAGCACACACACGCGTATATATAACATATATATATATATATATATATATATATATATATATATATATATATATATATATATATATATATATATATATATATATATATATGTGTGTGTGTGTGTGTGTGTATTTATATATACTGGGTGTTTCAGAATTACGTATACACACTTCTCTCCCACAACTTTATGTAAAATTTAGCAAGTGTGCAAGAATAAAGCCATTAAATTATTACTTGGGAAGTTTGTGTGTTGTTTTATTAAAATAGAAGATTTTGCTCATCTCAAAACGCGCATAGTGAGGGACCTGAGACAACAGTTTAAAACTATACGGTTCACTATACATTTAGTAACAATACAGAATGGCATTCAGTTGCTCATCGCCGTGAACAATGTATTGTTGCAGGTCGTCGACACATTGAACAGTTGTGACTTTGAAAATGCTATAATTCTATCCCAAATGATAATTGAGTTATTAGCATTCAAAGTGTGTATACATAATTTAGAAACACTAGTGCTACTAGTGGTCTCCGTTCTCTGCCCTGCAAAGCTAGGCCTAGCGTGATGATATCAGGTTTCGAACCCGCTAACATTGCCGCTAGAGGCAAGTGCCCTAACCACTCTACCAATGGAGAAGAACGGCAAATATTCACCATCAATGTGGCCACTGTTTTATTTTAAATTATGTTAAAACACATTTTAGTTATCGTCCAAAAGTTTCCCACAGGAGAAATACCCTTTTCTGTAAGGGATCATTTTTTTCTCCAATCTGCCGTCTGACGTCTTCAACCAGTTAGTTCTGTTATGTTGGAATTTTCCAGGGAGTGGACTCTTAGGTCCTTGTCATAAATCCTAACCGTTTTATTACTTTCACAAGAAATTCTTAAGTTAATCTTAAGATACTTGATTAAGTAAGCTTTCTAGCAGTGCTTGAAAGTGTTGTTCCTTATTAAACCATAGCATGTGACCCAAGGGCGTACCTATAATATTTGGTACTCGGGAGAATCCTTTCTTTGGGTATCCCCCCCCCCCCCCCCCCCCCCCCCCCGTAAAACACACAGAAAAATACATTATGCTGAAAAATCTACTTCCAAGCAGTACAATACTGTTATGATAGTGTCCGATGGCATCTTCCTCCTGGCTGTCACCAGGCGCGAACAAATCTCCTTTGCTCCCTCCCTTAGTACGCCACTGCTGTGACATTTTCTGATGCTCTTAATGGCGTGTGTTGTGTGTCGTTCCCGGGGGTCTCTGACGAGACACAGGAAGAATAGGACTACTGTACTTTTAGGCGTGTTGTACACGGCAACTAATAAAGAGATTGTGTATCGGGCTAGCAGTCTCATCATGTAAAACAAATAGCCACAGAAAGAGCATGTTGTTGTTGTTGTTGTTTAACTAGGGATGCTGAGCTTCTCGCTCTTTGGCAGCCAATACCAAGTTGAAGACTCCTTGGTATTATCTACACTGTAGATCTAGGCTTTTCCTGTGGCTTTTCTGCCAGTCCGAAACGTTCTGAATTGAAGTCATGAACTCCAGTTGCTCCAGCTTAACTGGCAGTTAAAGGATCATCACATCTGTTCCCCAAGCTAGGAGTAAGAAGCGCGTGGTATACTGTGCATTCCCCGCCATCGAAGGGGTCTCTCCAACTATGCAGAGCTAAAAAACTGTGCTTTGGTTTTAGACTATCCCAAAGAAATGTCACGTCCTGCACAAAGCCACTTCTCAGCTCCCCCTGCCTATCACTGGGTGTATAGTGAGATCACCCTGCATGCAGTCAACCAGGTCAAAGCCAAAGAATCACGTCTGTGGTTCAAGTGACTACTCCAAGCTTAGTGTTCAATGCTGGGTTCTCAACATATTTTACCGCAAGAGGAATCTCTGGAAGTGTGTGGATGATTTCAAGAGTCAGTGGGAGTGTAATTAACTTCACAGACAGAGGTTCACTTCCACCTTTGTATATTGTAGTATTGTGCATAGCTGGTGGTCATATAAGGATGACTCCAGATATGCCTCTATGCAAAGAAAGAGTGTGTGAATGCTTAGTGCAGGCTTCTTGCAATACAAGGTAATTTTTAAAAAAAAACTGCACTGCTGGATTCGTGCTCCGCAAGGAGAGCAAAGGAAAATAGTGATGATGAATAATGCTATATGTCTGTGAGAGGAAGAGTGGTTAGAGTGATTACTTCTCGAGGCTGAGGGACCTGGATCGAAATGTCTTGTCACTCGCCAATCTACTCAGGTGTACACATAGGTATCTGACTCTGCTCTAGAATTATAGAAGGCAATAGCAGATAGGAAGGGAACTAGTTATCTCATCTTATAAAACTGACACGAAGCATAGGTGAAATCTCTAACTCTTCAATAACCCCATTGGCAGGGATTGATGTATTGGACAATCAAGGAGCATACATGTCAACCTCGATACATTTAGGTGCATATAACTAAATGATACTGACTGTGTCCGGTTTTGTGCAGCAGAATGCACATTACATTACGTCCACACATAACGACTGCGGAGGCAGGCACTCTCATCATGTAAAAGAAACTCCTGCAGAAACCACAGCTACACAAGAGAACATGAATGCTTCAGTGCACGAATTCTGTAAGGGGATACGCTGCAGTGAAGGAGGGGGGCCTTTGTTCTATAAAAGGTAAAGGTAGTCCCAAAGCAGATACAGCCTTAGGTGGGTGAAGTGTTAGAGACTTCACAATACTAGATCCAGCATCGAGAGGTGGGGTGACCAGTTCCTTTTCTCTCTGCCTTTTCCTTTCCTAACAACGAAAAGAGGCATGTACCCATTTACAGCTGGGTAGACTGGAACGTGTTGGTACCGTGATTCGAACCTGGTACCTTTGCCGCGAGAGACCAGTGCTCTAACCACTCTCTATAGGGAACACAAAAAAGGAAACGACAATGTTGCTGAAAAATGTCTAACGTGCATAAATAAGGTACCTTTACAAGTGACAGTTCTTACAATGTTATTAACTGGTTTGTATTTCAGAGAAGAAATAAATACATACTGCCAAAATAGTATTTTATGTCTTCGCTCCACCAAATAAAAACGAGTTCCTTCATTCAATCTCCCCCAGATTGGCCAAATCACTTCAAGTTGTGTTCCTTCAATGAACCGAACACTTTGGCTCTCCATGGCGAAAAAAATAAACGGCAAGCCAATCAGCCATATCGGAAAATAAATTTCCCAGGAAAATAAAAAAAATCTGATAAGGCGCGACCTTTGAATTGCTGGTGCCGATCTGGAAAAGGCTGGTGTTGATAAAGTCACCATTTGAGTGATGACATTTTTAGAAATTCTACGAACATGCTCTCATTAAACGCATCGTTGAAAAAAAAAAAAAACCCCCCATTCGGTATACGCCTTCCATAACTCATTGAAAGTGGATCGTTTAAAAATTTTAAAACGGAGATAGCCGTCGTTAGGCAATGATATCTAAGCATCTCTTTTTCTAGAAGTGTCAGACCCTTTCCATTAAGATTTAGTAGCGAGATAGCGTTTCATTGTCTTTGCTAGTAGGCCCCGACGAATATGTATGGCTTCCTATCGGCACGTTAAAACAATAGTTTGAAATAGTCTAAGGGAAATAACCAAGAATACAGTCGTAGACTCACGTCACTTGGAACTCACGAAGCCGTGCTGTATGATTCTCTTCGCAATCTAGTTACGAATGACACAACCAATTAAACTTTATTGAACTTGAAATTTCCAGCTACCAGCTCTGGTCGCACAACAATCTGGCAATATATATATATATACTGGAGTCCTGGAGTGTGTAGACTACCAGACAGTCTCCCTTTTCTCCCTTTTGAGCCATTTTTACAAACTATTTTTAAGATTGTCATTGAATTATCATGACAATGGCGTGAGAATGATCAACAGAATGTACTACTCACACGAGCGTCGAGTGGCATAGTTGTTAGACTGCTTACTATTCGGAGCAAGGTTACCAGATTCAAAACCAGGTAGCGTCACGCTCCTGTCTACTCAGCTGTACATGGTCATCGAATTTTCTTTTGGATTAGGGAAGGCAAAGGCAGCAAGAAAAGCACTGGTCATTCCACCTCATAAAGCTGAGGATTTAGTATAGTGAAGTCATTAGCACTTCAACCCATTCCCCCTCAACCTTTTTTTAAAAATATGGTAGTTTCTGCTATGGAAGTGCCTTAACGACCTTTTATTTTGTTTTAATCATCTGATGTAATACAACATACTGCACGTGAAACCCCTCTCCGCAGACTTATAACTCTTCAAAATTTAACGTAAGAACACTGGTAACATAGCTTCGATTAAATCGAATAGAAATTAAACTTTACTGGGCACGAGTACCACAACATAGTAAATAGGAAGATAACATAAAGAGATGGACCAGGCATAGACAATCAGATAATACTCTTCAACATAAGAGACAAAACAGAGGTCAGTTCAACCGACCTTCGATGCAGAGATGGAATGTGATCTGATCGGATCTCGATAGGGCGCCCTGGTCGGAAAGTGGAGATGGGGAGAATCTCCGAACAAATGACGTGTCACCAGGCCGTAACCCAAATTGAAGATTTATGTCTGTCAATGTTACGTGAACAAAATAAAATTATTACATCAGCTGGACTTGAAGGAGATTTTAAATCAGAGGTCACGCGGGCAAAGACAACAGCAGGAAACAGAACTCTCAGAACGAATGCTGGGTCAAACAAGAACAAGTGAACGAACAAACGAACGAACGAACGAACTTTATTTTCAAAGGGTTAAGAATTGGGCACGCAGGCCCTTCTGACATTCTGCCCTTCCTCTCTCTCTCTCGTCATGTATATATACTGTATCCTTTCATCCTCACATTTACTTTAAGCATAATTAAGGCATTTATCATTATAAAAGTAATATTACATTTGCAATAATCATCATAATTAAAGTAAGTTTTTAAAATAAAATTTAAAAATAAAATAAAATAAAATAAAAATAATAATAATAATAATCATGAATTTAAAAATAAAAGAAATAAAAATAAACATAAAAAAAAACAACAACAACAAGACATAAAAATCGAATTCTTCGTACAGTAAATTAGTGATTTGAGACATTCAGAAGTATGTTATAAGAACTCGTGAAATTTTCAAACGGTGTGCAACTGAATGACTCGGGGACTTTTTTTTTTTTATGTTCATTAAGATGAGGTGGGGTAAACAGTTACTTTCCAATTTCCTTTGCGTCCCAAACTCAAGACCAGAATCAGACTAGGTAGATAGCTAGATAGACATATACGAAAGCAATTAGTTTGCGAAGGGTTGAAAATCGGGCAGTCCCCTCTTGCATTCTTCCTTCCTCTTGCTCATCTTTTATTACTGTTACTCAACATTCTCCAGCGTACTGAAAGTATTAATGTAAGGGCAGTGCAACATTACAAGGAAGTATAACAGCATACATTAACAGTACCTGATCATAAAATTTTGAATATAAGTTTTAAAGAATATAATATTAAGAATAAGTATATTGTAATGAAAACTAGATCATCAGCGCCTCCATACAGTTTATTAGATAAAAGTACAACACAATCAGTTAGGGTTGCATATAATCAGCACTCATAAAGTATTTGAACAGTATACGATTGTATGAGTAAGGACTGTGCGTGTTTTTCAGGTCATTGGGAAGATTGTTCCAAAGATGAGCAGCTGAGTAAGCCAAACTAGTCTTAAATAGGTCTAGCCTGGGCTTGGGTACCTGTAATTTGTTTAAGCGCTGACTACGTCTTTCATTATATTTTAAAAGCGGCCAAAGATACTTTGGAGCATTCTGTGACAGGATTTTGTGAATAAATTTCCCTTTGTTAAATAGGAAGCGCTTCCTGAGGGGTAATATTTGAAGATAATTATATAAATCTATACAATGTGATTGGTGTTTATCAGCAACAAGGCGCATTGCGCGTTTTTGAAGCGAGTGGACAACGAATAAGAGGATTCCAAAATAAGAGACCAGAGATAAGTGACGCACGAGCAGATGAAAAGAGATTACATCAGTGATTCTCAACCTTTTTCGGGTCACCACCCCATTCGCTCCCACAGAACATTCCCAACGCCATGTTCATTTCCCTGCATTATATAAACAATGTAAAAGAGAAGAAAATGAGAGAAACTACAAATTCAAAACAGTCACAACTAATCGCTCTATTAGGTCCCAGTTGTAATATAAAGCTACACATCCTTCGTATTTCGTGGAAAGACAAAGTGACAAATGTTCAGTTGTTGTCACGTGTTGGCTTTCAAAGCATGTAAACACTGCTTAGACAGCACCGATTACGCTGGCTTGGCCGATCGCACCAAATGACGATGCTCTCTACGGCGCCACCTCGGATTGAGCGAAAAGAAGCTCTCACAGCAAGCAGAAGAGAGGAGAAAACGTCGAAAGGATCACCGGGAAAATAAGCAGATGATGGCTGTCACCTCAGGGGCGCATTCCCATAGTCAGTTATGACTGAAGGGGCTATTATTTTTGACGCCCCTTTTTTCCTTATTGTCCCCTTGGATCCTCCTCCCAGGGGGGCGGTACAGCTCACTTTTGGAATCATTGGATTAGATCAATGGGGGGGAAATACGGAACGATAGTGAATAAATGAAAGAATAACAATGTGTGCGTATATAATATATATATATATATATATATATATATATATATATATATATATATATATATATATATATATATATATATATATATATATATATATATATATATATATATATATATATATATATATATATATATATATATATATATATATATAGTAGAACTCCATTTATCCGAACCCCATGGGACCGAGCATCGTTCGGATAATCAAATGTTCGGATAATTGGATTACATAATGTATCAAGTACATGTACACATATTTCTAAAAATAATTAACCATCACAAGGAAAATACACTATAAAACATATTTACTTGTACTGTAATAATAATACCCACACTGTATTAGATCACTGTATCACCAAAATCTTTTATTACACTGCAGTGCATGTACTACTTGTATTAATTATTTTTGTTAAGAAAGAGAAATGTTTTCAAAATAACATTACAAACGATTCAAAACCAGGCGCAACTTACGTATACATGTACTTGCACAGATGTAGCCCACTATTTAAAATAATGAGGAATCCTCTTTTGCACCAAACTGGATAGTCTCCTTTTGGCTGCTAAGTCCCGCATTCTCTTCAACAGCAGAAGCTGTGTAGGACAGCTGTCATCTTCTTGCTCGTACCAAGCCATCGCTGTTTCTAGTGCTATAAAGGCCTCTTCAGGACTTGGTCGACGTTTTGGTTTTTCTTCATAATCTACAAGTACATCATGTACTTCTGAGGAGTCTTCATCATCGGTCACTACATGTATTTGGTTTTCTTCTTGCACAAAAGACAAAATTTCTTCGTCATTCAAAAACTGAAAACCAGAATCATTATCATCTTCTAGCCACATGTGTGCATCATCTTTGTCACAGTCCAAAAATCCGGGCATTGCTTGAAACAGTTCCACAACTTCATTTATACAATCATCATTTGTGTCCACTGCAGTAGTTTCATTTCCTCCTTTTTTCCCAAGCAATCTATTCCAAGCCTTGTTGAGATATCTTGTGACAGGGTGGTCCAAGCATCAGCTAACATATAGCAGCAGTCTTTGAGATTAAGCTTTTTGGAAAACGCCACCACACTTTCTTCATCTTCAGCCAACAATAAACGACGCAGGATATCCTTCTTGTACATCTTTTTAAGCTTTGCTATAACACTCTGATCCATTGGTTGAATCAGTGCTGTTACATTGGGAGGCAGAAAAATTACTTTAAAATTTGCATCAACTGCATTCAATGTATCCGTCTCTGGATGAGATGGTGCATTGTCCAGTAGAAGAATTACTTTTCCAGTTTTCTTTTCTTGTTCTCTCAACCTCTTCACATTTGGGATGAACTGATTTGTATACCAATCAAGAAATATTTCACTATTCATCCAAGCACTCTTCTGTGCTGTGTAGTACAATGGGAGACATGTCACATTCTTTAAACAACGTGGTTTTTTGGCTTTGCCGATCATTAGCACCGGTAAACGATGACTTCCACTGGCATTCGCGGCTACCAAAATTGTTACTCTCTCTTTGCACTTTTTAAACCCAGGGGCAGCTGCTTCGCGCAGAGATGCAAGTGATTTTTGAGGCAATGATTTCCAGTATAAGCCAGTCTCATCGGCATTATACACATCATCGAGCGAATAACCTTCTTCTTCCAAAAAAAGCCAAGAATGTTTCTTTAAAATTTTCAGCGGCAGTTGCATCGCTAGATAAAGATTCCTCTTGAATCTCCAATTCTCGTATGTCATGACGAGATTTAAAGTTTCTTAACCATCCCTGGCTAGCCTTAAAGTCAGGAGGACCGTCAAGTTGATTGTTGAACTGAAGTGCCTTTTCACACAACAGAGAACCAGAGATAGGTTCCCCTTTGCTTCTTCTTTGCACAAACCATATATACAAAGCCTCTTCCAATTTCAAATCTTTCGCATTTCTCATGGTTTTACGTTTCTTCGACCCATTTTCACTATCAAATTTCGATGCAAAACTCATAATTTTATCCTTGTTACTTTTGATGTCAGAGACGGTAGCTTTCCCAACATTGAAAATCCTTGCAAGTGAAGACACAGTTTCACCTTGTCCATTAGCCCATCCCATTCTCTACAAATTGTTCGCACACATTTGAAGCTTGCCGCATCACAAGATTCAGAATTGTAGTCTAACTTGACTGGTGGTGCCTGATTTTTTTTTTCTGGAAAAAGTGTTCGGATAATTGGATGTTCGGATAATTGGGGTTCGGATAAATGGAGTTCTACTGTATATATATATATAAATATATATATATATATATATATATATATATATATATATATATATATATATATATATATATATATGTGTGTGTGTGTGTGTGTTTATTCTCAAATGTATGCACACAGGTGAACGTTTTCCCGTACTAGCTACCTCCGCAGGGGAGCGAAGTGTTCAAGACTTCACTATAAAAGGTCTCAGATTTAGATGATAGGGGTAACCGGTTGGCTTGCTCGCTGCTTTTGCTTTCCCAAACTCAAGAACGGAGTCTTGTAACCATTTACACCCATGAAAGGTTTTCCCATGTTTTGTGTATCTTTATTAAGCTTATCTCCAATTCCCTTCTGTCGTAGATTTTTTTATAGGGAAATTAAGACTTGGTTTGGTCCCTTCTGAATAGGTTAGAATGAGTGATAGCCACAGTGAGATGTGATAATAGCAATAGAGTTCCACGAGTGAGATGGTAGAAATTTATAGAGGCTGTCCCGGAAATCGAGAATCTCTCTCTCTCTTTCCGCCTATCTTCTACAACAGATCCAAAGGAGTCAGACAGTCTATAAAAAAATAGGTATATTAATATATATCTATCCACTCACGTGCCGCACATACAATGGACGACAGTTAGACACACAGACGTGGGAAAAACTATAACAATGATTATATAGATATTATGGGAACGAACTGACCACCACACTGAAATAAATGTAGGTATAGTTTAATTATCATAGTAAACTTACATCACAACATATAAAATACATCAAAAACATACACATAGTCATAAAAAATCAAGGAATGCTACAATAGTGATAGACCCGTTTGTATGGTCCTCCCCTGGATATATAGCTCACAGTCCCGTTAGAAGAAAGTGATAACCCCAAAGAGTTACAGATATATATGATTGAGTCTATGGTTTCCCCCTTTTAAGGTATGGACAGACTTGATACTCTGCTTTATTCTAAGGGTACATATTGTTAGCAATAACTTGCATAAAGGAAGTTACCACGTGGGTGACTCAAACAAAGAACATCCTTCAGTCTACTTTCACTCGGTTCTTTCATCAGGGCCCTGATATACTTACAATCGTGCTGTGGTTCGCTGTCTGGCGCAAACTTTGGGACACTCACACACTTTTTATCTGTTACTGTCGTTAAATGAAGCGGATCCCAGCTCTGCAGATTTGTTTGTTGGTTTCATCAAAATGGATCCGGGGAGCGTCTGCTTCATGCGATAGTTATTTCAGACTAAAGTTAGTGTCACTTGACTCACGAGGTAAGAATTAGGCTTAAACGAGCACACAATGTCAGAAAATGAGGTTTCCCTTAATTAGGAAGATGACCGATGGACAACTTCTCTCAACAAATAATCTTGGTTCACCACACGCTTGTCAACAATGTCGGAAAGTTAATGTTTTAGATTTCTGTAATTTTTCTCGCCACAAGGCAGCATGTACATAAGAGTTAGTGTAGAAATATGCACTGGCTCAAAGGCCCAGTATAAGCATTTATTAGGTATGTCTCTGTACAAAACGCCGGCAAAGTTTGGGTTACCCCAGTATTCACTGAATAAAGAACAAAACACATATGAAATATGTTACATATTATGTACTCAATATAACTTACGTTTTTAAAATGCAAGCGTACAGCTTGACTTATCATTTAAAACTTCCCGTGCAATAAGTTATATATATATATGAATCATCAATCCTCATGAATTAGGAATACATACGTATTCCGTCAACACTCATGAGGCATCTAGCATTTATAAGTTAGTTTAGAAAAATTGTTCCCGTCTGATTATTTAGCAGTTAAATTAAATTCGTTATAGCTACATTGTTGTTTAAGCTAGAAATTATAATTTATTCTGCTTTCCACTGAAACACGTCACTAGAAAATAATACAGACTATATAATTAAGCACTCTGCACCAAATCTAACTAGTGAAATATGAAATAAGCGATTATCACTTTAAACACTTCACAAAATATTAGATAATTATTATAATATATATAAACCTCAACACACAGAACTACAGGTAATCGCACACTTTAGAATTATACGCTGATATATTTATTTGAAGTCTAGAGCTCGGTAAATTTCCGAACAAACTAGGGCTTCGCTGTACAGCTTATTGTATTCACGAACAACCTGTCTACTGCGAATTTTGAGGACTGAATGAAAATAAAGTTTAACATTCTGGTTATATCTATTATCAGACAAAGGGTTCCGCTTTATTTCGCCAAACGAAATAATCTCCCCTTTCCGTCTAAAACACCTTACATCAACTAGAAGACTACCATGAACTGACACTCGTGCGTTTTCACACCTCACGCTGACCAGGCCAACAGTGAGTGCCTTGTCAGCTGGGATTTCCAGACAAATGTCTCAAACTGCGCCGAGGAGATGTCGGCTATCGCGCCTCACTGAGCGCTCAGCCGTTGCAACTCGTTGTGGCAGGTGAAAATGCAGACACATTTGTCGCCTATAGGTCTGGCGAAAGCAAATATTCACAGTGTATTTCGTCTGGTGCAGGGAATGCTGTAGACATATGTCTGCTCCTATGTCTGGCCAGACGAATATATTCACAGTTTCGTCCACTGACACCTAATGCAATAGAATGCATTTTAACGCTCTCTCTCTGACACGTTATGTCATAAATGCGTTTACCAGTATGAGAAAGAAAACGGTAAAGTTGAGAATGGGGAAGAAAATATTTTTCGCAAACGAATGGATGCGAAAAATACAGGATAAAGGTAAAGAGTGATAATAAAATACAGGATACGGGTGAAAGAAAAAGAAGAGGATATAGGCAATTTATGATCAATAAACTCTCTGTGACACCTTCACAAGGTTTTCATGTCTTCCTCTATTTCTAATCCCGCGAGAGTTCCAGAATAAAGATACCTTGTAAGTCTGTCACCTGGTTTCCTCAACGTGTGTCCTATCCAGTACCAACATCACTTCCTCTTCTGTTGCTCTCCTGGTATTGTCTGGCTCTTTTTTATCAGTTCTCCACATTTATGATCGTGTCATATCGGACTGGACCGTGGCGTTATCAGGTTTCAAACCCGTCAGCTTTGTCTTGAGAAGCAAACGCTCTAATAACTATGTCACTCCACGCTCTCTTTATTGTATGCATGAACAAATTTAGGTATGTGTTAAAGTATGTGGGTATATGAATGTATGTGAATGCTTGTGTATGTGTGTTTGCGAGCGCGTGTAGTTGTGCATGTACGTATGTGTTCACACACGTCTATCATACTCGCGTATGCGACATTTATATATACATATTTTTTCATGTGTATATATATATATATATATATATATATATATATATATATATATATATATATATATATATATATATATATATATATATATATATATATATATATATATATATATATATATATATATATATATATATATATATATATTTGTGTGTGTGTGTGTGTGCTCGTTTTGTGAATATTAAATAGTGTATATGTTTGCTAGTGAAGGCACTTGTATATTATTGAATATATGTGAGTGTGTTGTATGCCTCTGTACGTGCAGTGTTAATGAATGTGCACGTAAAAGTACATATAGTTTTAAGTGTTCCAAGAAGCTTGAATGCATAATAGTGACTGGTGTGAGCTGAACTCAAGTACACAACGGCAGTACGAAGACAATTCGCTTCTCATTATAAGAAGGAGGTTCTCCACAGAAAATTAATTAACAACTTGATGAAAAAATTTAAGGAAACTGGCTCAATTCTCGACAAGCCTAGATCCGGGAGACACCGAGCAAGCGAAGAGGCTGCCATGAAATTGAGAGGGCATATGAAAAGTTTTCCCTAAAAAGAGTCAGTGCGCAGTGCATTTGTTGAAATCTTCTTTTTTTTCTTCTTCTTCGTACGTCCTGACAAGGACGTTGGTTGCGTTGTGTCCATTTACAGCAAAGCTGCGATATTTGCGCCTTTCGGCAGACACATCCGACTTCAGCACGGCATTTTTGGGACCGGGTTAGCCTTCCCTCTTCGATCTCTAATCACTCAGCCAGACTGCTGTGATGCAGCCTGTTTCCAGGACCACCACTTGGAGGTGGAGTAGGGTCTTGGTCAGCTCTGGTTCGCTGACCCTGACGCAAGCAGTATAGCTATGGGTCGCTGACTGCATTCCTCACTGTTGCCGCGTTTGTTGAAATGAACATTCCAAAACACAATTTTAAGTTTCTGTACCGAGCCCCCTTCTTATAATGGGAAGCAAAATTTCGTTGTGGACTTAAGTTCAGCTAACAGAGAATACCATTGACTTTTTTCAACGTTTGCCATCTTTGATCACAGAGACTGAAAAGGAAAAAAAATTTAATTAGAAATTTATTATTCAAAGTTCACAACATTAAACAAATGTTTAAAAAAGTTAAAAATAAACTTTCAAATGATGCTTCTTTTTTAAGTTTGTAGTCCTTTGTGACGTGTAATGGAAAAGAGTCTACAGTAATCTGACAGCCTATTGTAACCTCATAGCTGCTCTGCGATTTGCTAGCTAAAAACATGAATTATACTGTCTGTCTTCACTTACACAGCTTAGTCTTTCGTCCCCGCCTCTTTTCTTTTAACACGAGCAAACACAGTGTTTACAAACTTCGTGACTTGTCAGTCATAACAGGAAAACAAATCAGGCTTTGTTTACCTCGTCCACCCACGCGAGCTCATCTGTCAATCATAGTACGTCTCAGACAAACAGCACGTGAGAGAGACGAAACACAGACACTTTTGATGTTTTTACTCATGGAAAGTTTAGAATTCCCTGTGCTCTTTCATCTCGAGACACGGGCATTTTAAAGAAAAACCCGTTAGCCGTAACGAAAGCCTTTGATGTCGGTCAACAACGCCAGACGAGAGATTCTGGTAGCCGAATCGTAAGCTTTCATCTTGAGCGCTAGTTTTTGAATTTTTCGTTCCACACAGTAGCGGGAAATTAACAACATTAGAGATCAGAGCAATCTAATGATATATATATATATATATATATATATATATATATATATATATATATATATATATATATATATATATATATATATATATATATATATATATATATATATATATACTGCTGTTTTCATAAGTCAGTCAGAATTTGAATAGTCTAGCGCAGTCCTAGAACCAGCTTTTCTTGTTGGAATATAGTTTTATAGTGATTAATTCGTCGAGATTTTCATTCTGAATTTTCTGGTAAAAGGATAACAGTGCTAATGATTGTAGTGAAATTGACAGAGATACAACGGTAAAATACCTCCAAAGATAACATGTAAGGATAAAAACATAATGCGTAGGCTGCTGATAGTACATGATCGCCCAGACCGCGGGTCATCACCCTCCATAAAAATTGACTTGCTAGACAGGAGGGGAACGGCGGATAAAAAGGAAAAAAATATGACTGGAAAGATTGCGTGAGACTAGAAAGGCTAAGGAGACGCAATTGGGGGGGGGGGGAAACGGAGAAAAGTCACGTTTCCCAAGTTGACATAAAGTAAGGAACTCGACAGAAGGGACCTTGGATATGTTACGCCACAGTCATTTATTGGTCGCTTTTGCGATACCAAGCCTTTGATTTGAATTCAGCGGCAGAACGCAGATGTTTGGAATATTACAAAAATTAAAAAGTAACTTTTTCGTAATATTAATGTTAGGAATATAAAAATTAGCTGGCCGGATGGCCCATTCTGAGCAGTGAACTAATATGTTCTTAATTTTACAGACGGATAGATAATATTGAAGATAATGACAAAAGACAGTGTTGTTCACATCAGCGACAGACTGTATGGAATAAAAAGTGTCGCTATTTGCACAAAAAAAACACGACCTTGAGACGCAGGTGTTCAAATCTACTTAGTAGGGAAGCGAAGGGACATTGGTGGGAGCTGTGTCTAAATATAACTTTTAACGACAAAATTTTGGAGGGGAGAGAAAGGTTGGTTCAAAAATCAAGTACGTTTTTGAAAAAAAAACAAGTAGAGACGGACAGACTAACAGATAAACATCCATACTTGACTGAAGCATGACTGAAATGACTTTAGGGTAGGAAATTTGAATTTGAAATAAAACCTAGGCAGTGATTGGCCACAGACAATCATTTTATCGGCGCTCAGACGCGCAAGTGGGGCCATTCCTCAATAGTTGTTCGATGATAGACACAGTATTTTAAAGTGTGGTGATTTCCAAATGAAAGAAAGTGAAATAAGTTCAGGGACGCCATACTATAGCCAGCAGCTCAGCTGAGTTTTGCTAGCATTTCTGTGTTCTTTATTCATAATCTGGTAAGATTGAAATTATTTCTTTGTATATTTTGAATATTGTTTAATGTTCGAGGGATTTGATACTGCCATATCATAATCTAGCCTTACAAACAAGTAGGGATTTGCTCTAGACCCCCCGCCCAAGTCAGGGTCTAGGGACCAACAATATACATAAACTCCAGCAAGGGTTAGGAAAGACAGATCAAGTGTTGAGAATAATGAAACATATTACCTATCCACTTTTAGGGAAGGAAACTAATAAATATTTTTCAGAATCTATAGTCTGGGAGGACCTATCTGATGTAAAACCACCATGGCAAATGTGCTGTTTGGTCAGAGAGATCTGACCTGTCTGTATGATGTGGTTGTTGTGTCCGTGTTGTGTCCAGACGTGGGTAGAGAATAGAATTTTGACACATAGCCAATACTTTGATTGCAGAGCTGTGAGTTTCAGTTGTCAACAAGGCGGTGTCCATTCAGTTGGTGATTTTACTCGAGTGTATCTGTGCAGTACGTTGTGACAGAGACCACTATTATTGCCCGCCAGCACGGAGAGGTGGGACCACCAGATTTCAGCACCAGAGCTACATATGCAAGTTGAGTGAGCCTCTGGTCTGCTGGAAGTTCACCAACGCCTTTTAGTTACTAATACCCCATAAAATTCCTGTAATTTACTGGACACTGTGTAGTCAATATAGACAGGTGTGATGAGGCCACCCCAACAGCACAAGCATTAACTATCCTCCCAAGTAGATGACTACTAGAACATTTTAATAAAACTAACTAGTCTAGTACTTATATATGTACACTCTTGCATTTATTATGTAACATTCCATGCATTTCTTTCATAATTTTTAAATCCTTTTTTTTTTAAAAAAAAAAAGTTCTGGTCAACATAAAACTTGATCCAGAACAAATAAATGTAATATAATTCTATCAAAAATTTTACACTCTTGAGTTAGTTCAGTGTATTATAATATTTGTTAAATATTATTAGTCTGCTTAAATATCTGTGGGTGTATCTATAACTATCACACCACATTACATATCATTACCCTAGACATTTTACATAGCTACATTCATTAAGAAAAAAAAATTGAGTGTGAGGTCGTAGTGGTAGCAAGAAAGGCCTTCTGACAATTCACAACTACATTTTATCTCAGGAGCCTTCACAGCTGGCCTCATACATTACATTTAGTAATATCACCATCATACAATACCATCAAACCCACTACAATGATAGATTTTAACATTTATTCTTCACTTAGATTTTTCTCGCTAGTAAAACTAGTGAAATAAAGTAACGCGTAGCGATTTCATACCAGATATTCAATCAAAATGTTAAATCACGTCATCCGCTATCCACAATACCTTAGACGGTAATTATGTTAACAGTGTAGGCAGACGCGACAGTTAATCTCTACAGAAGAGAGATAAACCCGACGGTTTAGCTGACCGGACTTATAGGCATTGAAGCGAGTGGGAGTTTAGAATACACGTTATATTAAATTTTGTATATTTGTTATTATAGTGTCTATTATTTTAATACCATACGACAAACTAACAGACGCTGACAATTTAATGGCTATTTAATGACAGGCGATCATTGTTTAGGTAGCGCATATGGAGAAATTAAATTATAATTAACATTGTGTGCTGACCGCCGGTGCGAGCAGGGCGGGCGAGTTAACATAACTTAGCCCGACCGAACTCAGTCGCCAGCGACGTCTGCTAGCGTGTAGGCGTAAGGAAATACCGCGTGCCTTTTAAACCTAGTCAGGACTGACGGAGTGGAGAAGAGATAGCCTTGTCCCCGTCTGTGTGTATATATAGTCTCGTAGTAGCATTTTTTCCATAAATATTTTCTTGTATTCTTCGCAGACCTGATCCCAAGTGCGTCCAGCGGTCTTCTTTTGTTTTATTAATTTTCTCCTTCAGTTGGCTTGTGCGTTACCTATTTCATTTATAAACGTTCACTCGCCAAATGGTGTTTGAGAACAATAAAATTTAACACTGGACTTACCAAATCCAGATTTATATTTTTACCAGCCACGGTGGTGTAATATAACATTATTCTTGTTCCCGACTCCTGATAGTCGTAATTCCAGTGGAGTATATCCCTAGATACAGACGCTGTGCAGAATCGGTGCTCTAACACAGAGTTGGCCGATAGAAGAACCATCATCATCATGGGTAACAATTTTTTAGCAACTAGATGTTTCCCAATACTGGAAGTATTTCCCCTTGAAAGGGTGAACCTCAAGAAATCTCAGTTTTAACTATTTGTAGTAACATTTATATCCAGGAGAAGCACCATATTAGGCGTTCACCTCACTAGTTAGTTTCTGGGGATGACCTGGGGCCAATTTGGATCTGCGACAACTAGGGTGACAGAATATTAAGTGAAATAGATAACATATTCTGGACTAATTCTATTACCAAGTGATATTACAGACCTACCATACCAAGCAATTAGGTAAGAGTGTGAGAGTGGCCACTGTTTGAGAGAGTGTGTGAGTATTTTTTCCTTGTTTGCTGGAAACTATCCATATAACTGATTTGTCTAAATTTTGTTTACTTTACTGGGTCTCATAGAGTACCAATACTGTTCATTCTGTAACATAGTCCTAACATTCAACCTTTGGGTTAATAATTTTGGGTTTTTTCTCCATTTGGGGAGGGTGCACTTTTCTGCTTTATTTCATATGCATGTTAATGACTCTTTGATCTTTTTCTTGAGATATTTTGATGTTGTCGAGTTTAATGATAATAAACTACAAAGAAACTTACCTTTGTGTGTTGGTCAGACCCATACCCATTTATCCGTAGTTTTTTTCACGTTTGTGTGTCATGTTGTCACATAGCTGTGTGTGTGTAGAGTAACTTATCTATTCTTGACAGGGAGGCAAAGGCTGTCTGGTAATAAAGTACAGTCGTATGGATAGGCTGGAGGAGATAACCTAATCACTCCAGAGACATATCTTTCCCTCAATCTACCGAGGAAGTTGAGGGGAACTGCGGTAAGACGTGGAGTACAATGGATGGGTATGAAAAAAATCGAAAAAAGGTGATTCGTCTTACGAGGACAAAAGACAAAGAAAGCAGTCTACGTTACGGCCACAAGGCCTTCGTCAGGAAAAGAAAGAAAGTGAAGGCTAGATAGGAGACATAAGAACTTAAAGAAATATAAAAATAAAACCTAGGTACTTCCCTGAAGGCGAAGCATGGCTTTTGCCATATATATATATATGAGCATTAAGACCTTCAAGCTAAGAGAGTCAGAAATTAAGACCAGATATCAGGGGCTTACTGCTACAGCAGTGAGAAACACAGAACAACAACCTGATGACGTGGAAACCCTCTGGCTTAAATTCAAGGACACCCAAAAAAAGCTGCTGCAGAAGCATGTGGTGAAGTCCGACTTATGAACAAGAGAAAGAGGACACCTTGGTGGACAGAGGAAGTCAAAGATAAAATAAGAGAGAAGAAAATGGCATGGAAACAGTACTTTGGAGCTAAAAACACAGCAGGACAAATAGATAAATATAGAGAATATGTGACACTCAGAACAGATGCAAAGAACAAGGTGCTAGCAGGAAAAAAAAACAGAATTCCTGGGAAGAATTTGGATAAAAGCTAGAAAAAGCTGCGCAAGAAAACCAGAAAATATTCTATAAGACCCTAAAGAAAATGAGGAAGGAAAAACAATGCCCTCTCAAATTTATAAAAGACAAGCAAGGCAAATTGCTTACCGCAACGAAGGAAGTAATGGAAAGAATATTTCTCAGAACTCCTTGATGGTGAGCAAGGTCAAGCATCAGAAATGATAACCACTAGCACAGAAGAGAAAACCAATGGTGGTGAAGATGGCATAAAGATGGAAGAACTGAAGGCAGCACTGGAGAAAATCAAGATGGGCAAAGCAGCAGGGCATGATGGTATAACACCAGAAATGGTTAAGTACATGAGAGCATCAGGCGATCTATTACTCTTAAGGGTCCTACAGGCAGCGTGGTGCAACAGGACCATACCAAAGGATTGGGAGAATTCCATCAAAACACCAATTTTCAAAAAGGGTGACAATAGACAATGTGGAAACCATAGAGGCATATCCCTTCTCAATGTCCTCGGTAAAATCTACTCTAGAATCCTAGAGCAGAGACTCCGACGCCTATCTGAGCCACAATTGGATGAGGTCCAGTGCGGATTCCGAGCAAACCGAAGTACTCAAGATCTAATCTTCACACTCAGACAGCTGAGTGAAAAGGCCCTTGAGTATAAGAGCGAGATCCATCTTTATTTCATAGATCTGGAAAAGGCGTTTGACAGGGTCCCCTGGAGCAAATTTTGGGACTGTTTGGCAACATTACAGCACCTCTGATTCATGTTATACAGAGCTTCTACAAGTCTAGTAGAAATTATGTGAGGACAGCAAACCATAAGTCAGAAGAGTTCCGGACCACCACTGGTGTAAGACATGGTAATATTCTGTCACCTTATCTTTTCATACTCCTCATAGACGATGTCATCAAGGCATGTAAGGAGAGAACAAGAAAGTATTCAGTGGGGTACTGAAAGATGAGACAGGTATGTATTTCAGAGCTGGCATTTGCTGATGATGTTGCCCTGATTGCTAAATCAGAGGCACATCTCCAATCCAACCTGCAAGTCTGGAAGGAAGAGCTGGAGAAGAGAGGGATGGTCATAAGCAGCTCTAAAACAAAATACATGGTGATATCACGAGAAAGAAGACATCAGATTAAGCTGGGAGAACAGGTCCTGGAGCAGGTCGACCACTTAAATACCTCAGAGCTATTATAGACCGAAAGGGAGGCATCAAAGAAGAGTTGGCCACTCGAAAAAGCAGCAGCTGGTAGACTTTTTCAGGCCATAAATCGAGGATTCCTCAGCAAGGGAGAGGTTGGTAAGAAAACAAAGATGGCTGTATACCGCTCCACCTATGTCCCAGTCTTGACATATGGATACGAGTCATGGGCAATGACTACAACCCTCAAAATCCAGATCCAAATGAGGTATCTGAGAAAGGTGGTTGAAGTAACAAGAAGAGACATGGTCCGCAACCAGACGATACGTCAAGGCCTAAAATCCCACCCCCTGCAGACCAAAGTAGAACAGTCCCAAATAAAATGGTTTGGACATGTCTGCAGAATGGGAGAAGATCGGCTACCACAACAATCATGAGAAACAAAGAGCCAGGGATCCAGACCCCCAGGACGACCCATAGTCCTCTGGGAGGACAACATTAGACAATCTTTGAAGGACTGAGGACTAGAATGGAACTAGGCCAGGCGTAAGACAGCCGATAGGATAATCTGGCCCTCTCTCTTCCAAACCTCTACACCTCACGGTAGAAGGGGAACGACTGAGTAAGTAAGTATATATATATATATATATATATATATATATATATATATATATATATATATATATATATATATATATATATATATATATATATATATATATATATATATATATATATATATATATATATATATGAATAAAGATGCAACTGAAGGAATATGCCTTCACACTAGGTCAGATGGCCGTCTGTTTAATCTTGCAAGGCTGAAGGCAAAAACAAAAATCAGAAGGGTCACTATAAGAGACTTGTTGTTCGCTGATGATGCTGCAGTCGTCACTCAAAGCCAACAGGAGCTTCAGAACTTGATGAATCGCTTCACTAAAGCATGCAAGGACTTTGACCTCACAATAAGTCTAAAGAAAACGAATGTGCTGAGTCAGGATGCGGGTGCTGCACCAGTTATCACTATCGATAACTATGAATTGGCAGTGGTGCACCACTTCACATACCTAGGGTCTACCATCAATGACATACTCTCACTGGATACAGAAATCGACAGCCGCATTGGCAAAGCTGCAGCTACCTTTGCCCGCCTCACATCGCGTGTTTGGGGAAACTCCAAACTCACAATGAAGACCAAAGCTGCGGTATATAATGCCTGCGTCACCAGTGTAGCGAAATTTGGTTCCTCTTGCTTTGTTGTGAAAAAAAAATGTGTAGCGCGACTCCCACACACACACACACCAGCGCAAGGTCAGCGCGGCGGTCTTTCTTTGAAGTTTGTAGTAGACGGGAAATGTGAATTACGGTTAAAAGCCATACAGTATTACCGAAGAATGATGAAATAGCTAATAAGAATGAATGGCGGACTTTCAAAGTTTGCATTTACTGGACATTAAATTATTAACTCCCGGAGAACGCCCGGTTGGAATAATATTAAATAAAAATAATTCAACAAAGGAGATAGACTAGGAATTATATCCAAAAGGATATTATTCAAATATAAATAGTTTTAAAGATAATTAATATTTTTCACCTTCATCACATCGGCTAAAAGTTAGCTAATAATCTTTAAAAATTTATTACACTAACAAGCCTCAACGGATTTGTATAAAACTTATATGTAATGAAAGCCTCATATGGGGAAAAGGAAATGATACATAGAAAGGACGGAAGAATATAAGTGTGTAGTGAACAGAAGAAAAAAACAAGTACAGGAAAAACACAGATTGCTTCAAATAGCCTCAAACCAGGAGGTGAAACGAAAATCTTTTGGGACTTTTAGAGGTGCTTTCTCGTACGCGCGAGAGACTGAAATATAAGGACAGAGGGACGCGTTGAAAATCACACACACCAAATCCAGAAGCCAAAGTGAGAAACTGGAAGACAGTATCTGCAAGAAAAGTTATTTTTTCACGCTGCATGCAGGGCAGATTAACTTCAACCAAAATAATCTCACCGTGAGCTTATAGATCCTAAGAGGGTATGTAAGTTTATTAAAGATATATATATGAATAATATCATTTTATTTCAGATTTTATTTCTGATTGATTGTATCAGATATAATAAAAAAGAGAATGACGCTAACCAGAGATAACCTTCACCGGCATTGTCAGGAAGCATAACCATTAATTGGTTAGCCACATATATCATGGCTAGTTCTTGCCTGGAAGCTTACGACATACCAGCAAGTACATAAGTGACTTGACATCCATAAGTGGAAGGCAAAGGTTATATCGTACCCATGTATCATAACATGTGATTTATTCATGTATTTTGTTAATTCTGCACAGTATACATTATCTTATCATGCTATCTCTGTAACATACTACCATGATTCATTCATTTATATACAAACACTGAAGACATGGTCGCATCATGAACAGTAGTTGGTGGTGAGATTGTTGGAACAACATGGCCACCTATTACTTCTTGTTCCAGGTTTTTATGATCAATGTTTATGATCATTCCTGATCGAGAAACTAAAGACTTGAAGAAGTTGATCCAGCTCACTGAAGCCTAGAGGTCAACCAAACTTCAACACCTTAGTTCCCCGTAGTTATAGGGCGGGCTGAAGGAAAGTCTTCCGTACTCCAGTGTGTCGGAGGAACCTCGAGCAGACGTGGCTAAAGTTGAGTTTCTTTGTATCCATCCAACAAATCCTGTGAGCAGTTTCTAAAACGACTGTCTAATGATGACAACTAGATGGCAAGAGATAATGTGACAATCCTTTTGTTGTAAATTCAGTGGAAGATAAATCCAAGACTTTTTCTATTAGTTATTTTAATTTGTAACTGTAAATAATCATACATTTTACCATCTTCCAACACCCATTTATCATTACAAGAATATATAGATGTACATAATAAATTGGATAATTGTACTCATTTGACTTGTTAAATTTTTAACTGTTAAATTTTGAGTTACCTTTTCAAATTTAATTATATTATCACATAGGGTTACGATAGCGAAAGTAGCAACTTATACTTCTGAAGCCTAAATCTATTGTCCAGCTCAGAGTATTATTCAGAGCTGTAACTCACTTGTGATACCAGTGTACTTCTCGGGCACTGGAACTTCATACTTTCTGGAGAGAGATTCTACCTCTGCTCTACCACTATTATCATAATAGGAAAACCTTTCGCTACACTGGGGGCTCGTCCAGGATATTATTTTTTTATCCTGAGCCACTATCTATGTATTCTTCTATCTTGAGCCACAAATAGTTTGTAAAAATAAATTTTTTTTGAAAAAATTCTAAAACTTAGAAATTTTTTTCGTAATAGTAGTACCATTGAGTACGAAGGAAATAGGAAACGCTCACAAGGTTTTAAGGATTTGTCTTGTTCAAAGTAATTAATTGATTTTAATTAAGTTAGTCAGTTAGTGAAGATAAAATTATATACCCTTTGGTAAGTAAGCATCATGGCTGAATTGGTGAAGTTTAGAGCTGCGATTATGCAGGAAGGAAAAGACTTGGGTATGACAGGAGATGCTCTAATTCGACATATCACAACTGATGTGGATAAATATTTAGATAGAGAGACTAAAAGAATGGAAGCTGAAGCTGAAAGAGAGACTAAAAGAATGGAAGTTGAGGCTGAAGCTAAGAAATTAGAGGCAGAAAGAGAAGCCAAAAGAATGGAAGCAGAGAGAGAAGCCAAAAGGTTAGAAGCAGAAAGAGAACCCAAAAGATTTGAAGTTGAGGCTGAGGCTGAAGAAAGAAGGTTACAAAGAGCTCATGAGTTACGTTTAAAGGAACTTGAACTCCAGGGAGCAGATAGCAATCATGGTGCTAGCTCACCTCACTCTGAGAGCTCCAACTCACAGCAAATGGAGCCATGAGTTTCCACCTGGATCCATTTATTGAGAAGGAGGACGCCATTGAGTCATACCTGAATAGATATGAGAGACTGGCCTCTACCTATGGATTGGAAAAGGAAAAATGGAGCCTTAAGCTATCTCAGGGGTTGAGGGGAGTTTCATACGATGTTTATTTAAAATTCTCCAAAGAAGACCAGGAAGATTATGAAATCTTAAAACAAGCTTTACTGGTCAGGTACGAAAAGAATTCTGAATCTTATAGAAAGAGATTCCGAACTGCTAAGCTACTTCCAGGAGAAAACTATCACCAGTTTTCTGCCAGATTGGAAACTTATCTGACAAAATGGATTAGCTTAGGAAAATGTCAAGATATAAAAGAAATGGTCATGATGGAACAACTGAGAGAATCCATGCCTCAGGAAATGAGAAAATTTCTTATGGAGCAAGGAGCTGAGAGATTGGACGATATTTTAACCATGGCTGAAAGATATCAAGCAGCTCAGTCAGAAGTGTCAAGAAATAAGAAGAAGCAGGATGAGAACTTCAAACCTTCACAAAACTTTACCAACTATGAACACAGGGACAATTCCAACAAGAACAAACACAGAACTGATTATAAAGACAAAAACCCTCTAGGATCAGAAAAGAAACCCCCAAGAAAGGAAGGAAAGTGGTGTAAATCTTGCCAAATGAGTAACCACAATACTGCGGAATGCAGACGGAAAAACCCTCCTCATCACGCTTCATGCCTTACAACAGAGAACAAGGGAAGGAAGGACCTGGCAGATAGTCAGAAGGACCTCCATCATCCCCCTGTCTGTGAGGAAGTGACCTTGAATGGCACCCAAGTACTGTGCTTATATGATACAGGCTTGGACTTTGACTCAGTAGTGTGCTCTTCTCTGGTGAGTACGGAACAGATAACAACAGAAACAGTGGAAATCAGAGGACCAGTCAAGGGAGCAGGAACCATGACACTGCCCATAGCCCGTATCAACATAAGATCTCGCTATGTGGAAGGAGAGATCAAAGCAGCAGTGATGGACAACCCTATCTACCCATTAATACTGGGATGTAGATATGTCTTTCTAGGAGAACCTATAAGACCCATAGTGATGGCAACAGTCCAGACCAGGGCAAGCTCTAAGAAAGAGGAGGACACTATCATCAATACTCATCCAGAAGAGATGAGAAAGGCTCAAACTGCTGACAGTACATTGAAGCCTTGCTTTGGCAAATTACCTAAAAGCCATAACCCTCCAGAGAAAGGAGACTTATATATGAAAAATGGCCTACTATATAGAAAAGCTGGAACAGGACCAAAAGGACATGGACAGCTTGTAGTGCCAAAATCATACAGGGAGCAGGTTATGAAGCTAGGACATGCTATACCCTTCAGTGGACATATGGGAATAGGGCCACTGGACAACGGATAGCCTGTCACTACTTTTGGCCAGGGATCACAGAGGACATAAAGAGGTATGTGAGATCCTGTCCAGAATGCCAAAGAGTAGCTCCTAAACATAGGACTGCACCAGCAACACTGGGAGAAATGCCCATCATGGGAACGCCCTTCGAACGTGTTGCCGTGGATATTGTTGGACCCCTCAGTAGGACCAAGAAGAGAAATGCATATATCTTAACCTTGGTCGATACTTGCTCTATGTGGGGAGAGGCAGTAGCAATGTCATCGATAGATTCGAAACATGTGGCAGAGGCACTGTTAACAATATTCACCCGATTAGGTTTCCCACATCAAATATTGATTGACAATGGTTCTCAGTTTAGGGGAAAGCTAACACAAGAAGTATTCAGGTTATTTCAAGCTAGACATTATCACTGTAGCCCGTACCACGCCCAAGGGAATGGTCAAGTAGAGCGGTTCAATGGCACGCTCATTTCAATCCTTAGAAAGTTGGCTAGTGATAAACCTGAAACTTGGGACACATACTTACCCTCAGCACTATTTGCCTATAGGGAAGTCCCACATAACTCCACAGGATTGGCTCCAGCTACATTGTTGTTTGGACGACCAATCAAAGGTCCACTGGAAGCATTGTTGCGGACATGGACTGATGAAAAAGCAGAAGAAACCGTGACTTCTTCATACCAATACGTCAACGAGTTGACATCTCGATTGAAAACAAGTTGGAAACTGGCAAATGATAACTTGAGACAGGCCAGGAGGAAGCAGGCTGCTTACTATAATAAAACAGCAAAAGATAGGGAACTTGAGGTGGGAGAAAAGGTTCTGTTACTGTTGCCCAGCAGCAATAATAAATTGCAAATTGGATGGCAGGGTCCCTACGTCATATTGGAAAAACTTTCCCGGACCAACTATAAGATTGACAAGAAAGGAAAGGAGAAGGTGTATCATGTCAACCTTCTTAAAAAGTATTATGACAGGGAAGCATCAGAAGTTGCACATATCATGACCCTGGCCATTGAAACAGAAATGCAGGATGAACCAATTTCCTCCATGGAATACCCCCTAACAACTACGGAAAGCTATGCTCAGGTTAATGTGAGTGAAAATTTAACTCTTGAGCAGAGGAAAAAGGTTCAGGAGGTGTTAGAAATCCATGCTGAGGTACTCACAGATAAGCCGGGGTGTACTAATCTGTTAGAGTATGACATGACGATTACTGACCCTACACCAGTTTGTATGCGGACATACCCTATACCTTATGCTAAAGGACAGGCACTCAAGGATGAGATTGACTATCTCTTAAAAGAGAAAATTATTTCAAAGTCTGAATCTCCCTACAGCTCAAGTGTGGTGCTATTAAGGAAACCTAGTGGTGAACACAGGTTATGCATTGATTATAGGAAACTAAATGCTATCACTGAATCTCAGGTAGACCCATTACCTGACACCAATCAGTTGTTTGCTACATTGAGTAAGGCTCGGTATTTTTCAAAAGTAGATCTAAGCAAGGGATACTTCCATAAACCAGTAAAATCAGAAGTTAGGAAACTGTTAGCCTTTAGTACACCGGATGGACATTACGAGTTCAATGTACTCCCATTTGGTTTAAAGAATGCTCCAAGTATCTTCACCAGAATGATGAGGAAATTGTTGGAACCATTACAAAATCCTCATATCACCAACTTCATGGATGATATTCTGATTGCTACCACTACGTTCGAGGAACACATAGTAGCACTCTCCATGTTGTTAGGTAGATTGAGAGAAACGGGATTGACAGCACGCCCAACTAAGTGTCATATTGGATGTGAGACATTGGAATTTTTAGGTCACACTATCTCTACAGGGCAAATGTCTCCGGACCCAAAGAATGTAGAGAAAATGAGAAAAGCACCAAGACCACAAACTAAGAAGGATGTAAGATCCTTTGTGTCACTGTGCAGGTTTTATCAGAAATATATACCCCATTTCAACTCATTGTGCGCGCCATTAACCGACTTAACCAAAAAAGGTCAGCCGGATAAAATACAATGGACTGCGGAGTGTGAACAGGCTTATACAGAGTTGAAAAATAAGCTGACAAATAAACCTATCCTTGCCCTTCCCGATCTCACACAAGAATTCGTACTAAGAACGGATGCTAGCAATGTAGGCATCGGAGCAACATTACTACAGCGGGCAGACACACAGCCACATATGCTATTACCAGTAGCTTTTGCCAGTAGAAAGTTAAATACAGCTGAAAGAAATTATTCTACCTTTGAACGTGAATGCCTCGCTTTGGTCTGGTCGATCAACAAATTCGCCCCTTTTCTTTACGGGAAACACTTCATTGTGGAAAGTGATCACCAGCCTTTGATGTTTTTAGCAGTGTCTAAAAAATTAAATTCACGACTTTTAAGGTGGAGTTTACTGTTATCTCCATATTCGTTCAATGTGAGATACATTCCAGGACGGGACAATCTTGGACCCGATTTTTTAAGTCGTCATCCTATCAAAGGAGATATAGAAAAACAGAAAAGTAAGGAGAAACTGCAGCATGAGTTACCAAAAAGCTAACTGTGCATGCACTGTTTTAAAGAA
Organism: Oreohelix idahoensis; assembly: GCA_024509875.1. Classification (NCBI taxonomy): domain Eukaryota; kingdom Metazoa; phylum Mollusca; class Gastropoda; order Stylommatophora; family Oreohelicidae; genus Oreohelix; species Oreohelix idahoensis. The sequence continues at coordinate 70,779 of JAMPIV010001128.1, forward strand.
GAGGGCTCTGTAGCGAAATTTGGTTCCTCTTGCTTTGTTGTGAAGAAAAAAAATGTGTAGCGCGACTCTAACACACACACACACCAGCGCAAGGTCAGCGCGGCGGTCTTTCTTTGAAGTTTGTAGTAGACGGGAAATGTGAATTACGGTTAAAAGCCATACAGTATTACCGAAGAATGATGAAATAGCTAATAAGAATGAATGGCGGACTTTCAAAGTTTGCATTTACTGGACATTAAATTATTAACTACCGGAGAACGCCCGGTTGGAATAATATTAAATAAAAATAATTCAACAAAGGAGATAGACTAGGAATTATATCCAAAAGGATATTATTCAAATATAAATAGTTTTAAAGATAATTAATATTTTTCACCTTCATCACATCGGCTAAAAGTTAGCTAATAATCTTTAAAAATTTATTACACTAACAAGCCTCAACGGATTTGTATAAAACTTATATGTAATGAAAGCCTCATATGGGGAAAAGGAAATGATACATAGAAAAGACGGAAGAATATAAGTGTGTAGTGAACAGAAGAAAAAAATAAGTACAGAAAAAACACAGATTGCTTCAAATAGCCTCAAACCAGGAGATGAAACGAAAATCTTTTGGGACTTTTAGAGGTGCTTTCTCGTACGCGCGAGAGACTGAAATATAAGGACAGAGGGACGCGTTGAAAATCACACACACACCAAATCCAGAAGCCAAAGTGAGAAACTGGAAGACAGTATCTGCAAGAAAAGTTATTTTTTCACGCTGCATGCACGGCAGATTAACTTCAACCAAAATAATCTCACCGTGAGCTTATAGATCCTAAGAGGGTATGTAAGTTTATTAAAGATATATGTATGAATAATATCATTTTATTTCAGATTTTATTTCTGATTGATTGTATCAGATATAATAAAAAAGAGAATGACGCTAACCAGAGATAACCTTCACCGGCATTGTCAGGAAGCATAACCATTAATTGGTTGGCCACATATATCATGGCTAGTTCTTGCCTGGAAGCTTACGACATACCAGCAAGTACATAAGTGACTTGACATCCATAAGTGGAAGGCAAAGGTTATATAGTACCCATGTATCATAACATATGATTTATTCATGTATTTTGTTAATTCTGCACAGTATACATTATCTTATCATGCTATCTCTGTAACATACTACCATGATTCATTCATTTATACACAAACACTGAAGACATGGTCGCATCATGAACAGTAGTTGGTGGTGAGATTGTTGGAACAACATGGCCACCTATTACTTCTTGTTCCAGGTTTTTATGATCAATGTTTATGATCATTCCTGATCGAGAAACTAAAGACTTGAAGAAGTTGATCCAGCTCACTGAAGCCTAGAGGTCAACCAAACTTCAACACCTTAGTCCCCCGTAGTTATAGGACGGGCTGAAGGAAAGTCTTCCGTACTCCAGTGTGTCGGAGGAACCTCGAGCAGACGTGGCTAAAGTTGAGTTTCTTTGTATCCATCCAACAAATCCTGTGAGCAGTTTCTAAAACGACTGTCTAATGATGACAACTAGATGGCAAGAGATAATGTGACAATCCTTTTGTTGTAAATTCAGTGGAAGATAAATCCAAGACTTTTTCTATTAGTTATTTTAATTTGTAACTGTAAATAATCATACATTTTACCATCTTCCAACACCCATTTATCATTACAAGAATATATAGATGTACATAATAAATTGGATAATTGTACTCATTTGACTTGTTACATTTTTAACTGTTAAATTTTGAGTTACCTTTTCAAATTTAATTATATTATCACATAGGGTTACGATAGCGAAAGTAGCAACTTATACTTCTGAAGCCTAAATCTATTGTCCAGCTCAGAGTATTCAGAGCTGTAACTCACTTGTGATACCAGTGTACTTCTCGGGCACTGGAACTTCATACTTTCTGGAGAGAGATTCTACTTCTGCTCTACCACTATTATCATAATAGGAAAACCTTTCGCTACAACCAGCACACTCCTATATGGCAGCGAGACCTGGACGACCTATGCTAAGCAAGAAAGAAGGCTCAATACCTTCCATTTACGGTGTCTACGCCGCATCCTCGGCATTTCGTGGAAAGATAAAGTGACAAATGTCGAGGTGTTGTCACGTGCTGGCTTTCAAAGTATGTATACACTGCTTAGACAGCGCAGACTTCGCTGGCTTGGCCATGTTCGCCGCATGGAAGATGGTCGCATCCCAAAAGATATCTTCTACGGACAATTGGCAGATGGCAAGAGAACAGTTGTGCGACCACAGCTGAGGTTCAAAGATGTGTGCAAGAGAGATATGAGGGCACTGGACATGGATCCAGCAACATGGGAGGATGAAGCTGCCGATCGCACTAAGTGGCGATGCTATTTACGGCGCCACCTCAGATTGGGCGAAGAGAGGACAACAAGCAGAGGAGGGGAGAAAGGAACACCAGGAAAATAAGCAGCTGAGGGCTGTCACCCCAGGGGCGCATTCCCATAGTCAGTTATGACTGAAGGGGCTATTATTATTATTATATGAATAAATCTAAAAGTGAAGAGACGGAGAGGAACTATTCTATCTGACAGTGACATCAAGTACAGAGACCAGGGATACATACAGCATCAGTTGACCTTCGTTGAGGATGCAGCTTTAATCGTGTAATGGACACAAACTACATGACCCTCGTTACGCTAACACGCCGAGAGAATTAATTAGGGCACTTAAAATTCATATGTTCTATCAGACAAAATTGCCCAGCTGTCACTGTGTCTCTAACTTAATATACTGCGGCCACTGTTACTATCGATTATTCTCTAGCCACGGGTTGTATATCATATATATATCATCCATGTATATCCTTGTTGTTCCCCATGAAGTATTGAACCACAACTGCAGCTAGTCCTCTTGCTGGAAACCTGCGCTAAAGTATTTATATACTTTTGAAGTGGTGGTTTCTGTAGCAACATGTGTTACATGATGAAGTTGCCATCCTCATGCACAACTTCATTTTAGCTGGAATTTTACGCCATGCTTGAGAGGGTGGTAATCCTATACTTTGTCTCCCCCAGAGACCCCCCGGGAACTATACGGGGCACGACTTGTTTGGATAACTTTTTGTTTTTTAATGTTTTCTAGCTTAAGTCATCTAACTCGAGTTTCTTGAATGTCTGTCTCCAGTTCTCTTCTCCGTGAGCTCCTTGATCTACTCTCTATCTCTCCTACCCTGCGCGATCCAGAACAAGAACTACCCTGTTATGCTATCAAAAGGTTTCCTTAATGCGTATCCTATCCATCTCCAGCATCTTCTTTACAAATCTTGTTCCACTGGTGCTTGTCTGGTTCTTGTCATCTCTTGTTCCACTGGTGCTTGTCTGGTTCTTGTCATCTCTTGTTCCACTGGTGCTTGTCTGGTTCTTGTCATCTCTTGTTCCACTGGTGCTTGTCTGGTTCTTGTCATCTCTTGTTCCACTGGTGCTTGTCTGGTTCTTGTCATCTCTTGTTCCACTGGTGCTTGTCTGGTTCTTGTCATCTCTTGTTCCACTGGTGCTTGTCTGGTTCTTGTCATCTCTTGTTCCACTGGTGATTGTCTGGTTCTTGTCATCTCTTGTTCCACTGGTGCTTGTCTGGTTCTTGTCATCTCTTGTTCCACTGGTGATTGTCTGGTTCTTGTCATCTCTTGTTCCACTGGTGCTTGTCTGGTTCTTGTCATCTCTGGTTCCATTGGTGCTTGTCTGGTTCTTGTCATCTCTTGTTCCAATGGTGCTTGTCTGGTTCTTGTCATCTCTTGTTCCACTGGTACTTGTCTGGTTCTTGTCATCTCTTGTTCCACTGGTGCTTGTCTGGTTCTTGTCATCTCTTGTTCCACTGGTGATTGTCTGGTTCTTGTCATCTCTTGTTCCACTGGTGCTTGTCTGGTTCTTTTATCCCTTTCATGGCTATGTCTATTTCGCTTCTTTGCGCGCCTTTTTTTGTTTGTTTGGTAGTCTGTTGTTTGTTTGTCAGTCCATATTTCTGATCCGGGACCCAAAGACGCAGCAACAGAGAATGCAGTCAGCGACCCATAGCTTGACTGCTTGCGTCAGGGTCAGCGAACCAGAGCTGACCAAGACCCTACTCCACCTCCAAGTGGTGGTCCTGGAAACAGGCTGCATCACTGCAGTCTGGCTGAGAGAGTAGGGATCGAAGAGGGAAGGCAAACCCGGTCCCAAAAAATGCCGTGCTGAAGTCGGATGTGTCGGCCGAAAGGCACAGATATCGCAGCTTTGCTGTAAACAGACACAACGCAACCAACGTCCTTTTCAGGATGAACGAGGAAGAAGAAGAAGAAGAATTCTTATCCTGGAAGTTCCAAAACAAGGAATCAATCGTAATCAATGTGTGTCCTAGCCAACGCCGGAGTCTTCAAGTAACATTTATTTTCACTTGTATTTGTATGATCTCGTCATGTCATTTCCGCATTGGTGATTTCGTAATGCCATTTCCATATTGGTGATCTCGTCATGCCATTTCCACATTGGTGATCTCGTTATACCCTTTTCTTATCAGTGATCTCGTTATGCATCTCCTGTTTGGTGATCTCGTTATGAAATTTCCATATTGATGATCTCGATATGAAATTTCCAGATCGCTGAGCTCGTTATGGCATTTGCACATTGGTGATCTCGTTATACCATTTTCACATTGGTGATCTCGTCATGTCTTTTCTACATTGGTGACCTCGTTATGCCATTTCCAAATTGGTGACCTCGTTATACCATTGCTTCATTGATGACCTCTTTATGCCTATAATCCACATTGGGGATCTCGTAATATCATGTCTTCATTGATGACCTCGTTATGCCATTTCTTCAGTTGTGATTTCGTTATGTCATTTTCACATTGATTATCTCGTCATGTCTTGTCCCCATTGGTGACCTCGTTACGCCATTTCCACATTGGTGACCTTGTTATGTCAATTCCACTTTAATGACCTTCGTTATGCCATATCTTCCATGGTAATCTCGTTATGCAATTTTCACATTGGTGATCTCGTCATGTTTTTTCCACATTGGTGAACTTGTTATGTAATTTGTTCATTAATGACCTCGTTATGCCATTTCTTCATTAGTGATCTCGTTATGCCATTTTCACATTGGTTATCGCGTCATTTCTTTCCACATGGCTGACCTCGTTAAACTGTTTTCACATAGGTGACCTCGTTATGTCATTTTCACATTGTTGATCTTGTCATGCTATTTTCACATTGATGATCTCTTCATGCCATTTTCACATTGGTGATCTCGTTAAATCTTTCTCGTTAAATTTCTTTATTGATGATCTCGTCATGCCATTTCCACATTAGTGATCTCGTCATGCCATTTCTACATTGGTAATCTCGACATTCCATTTCCAAATTGGAGATCTCGTAATGACATTTCAAACTTTCTATTCAGTCCTGCATGACAAGAACACAAAACAAAAAGCAAGAAAAAAACCACACAAAAAAAGCAACAACAACAAAAGTTAATGGCCTAGATAGAAGGACACAAAAATCTAGGTGATTTTAAAATGAATAAAAGCGAAACTGCAAGTAGTAAGTCCTAGAACAATGACTGTAAAGAAAGCACACAAACCGTATGGTTGGTAATGTAACTCACTGTGGTATTGATTTGTATTGATTTCTCTCTGTGAGGTCCTTTGCTACGGTCGTTTGAAGGCCCATAAATGATGCAGTTATCAAGTTCCTGAACGAAGTACTGGTTAAAGATTCATCTGAAGCCTTTACATTAATTATTCAAGACTTCAACGCGCGATTCCATCTGGTCATATTAGCTTATTTGTCTGATAGACTTGCCTAGTGTCATCTCTGTATTAAAGTCTGTGTGCGCACAACAAGTGTTTGAAGAGTATGGGTGTTTGTGCATTATAGTACGTGTGAATTAAAATGAATATATATATATATATATATATATATATATATATATATATATATATATATATATATATATATATATATATATATATATATATATGTGTGTGTGTGTGTGTGTGTGCGTGCGCGCGCGCGCGTGAGTGTGTGTGTGTGTTTGTGTGTGTGTGTTTGTGTATCTGGGATCTTTAACTATTAATTAATAGTTTAATCGGTTAAAATTATTTTAATGAATCAATTGATAAAATAAATTTTAATCAATTATTACATTCCTAGCAATGTTTATGTTTTTTGTTTAAATGCAAGAGCATTCGCGATGTTAGAGGTTTGTGATATGGAATTTGACAAGTATGGTCAATAATACTAAATTGGTTGGTTGTAACTTTTCAGCATTTTCATTATATTTTCAGGACGATGTTGCCTTATAACAAATAAAATAGATACAGCCCGTAATAAATTTTTTAAAAAGTTTTATGATTTATTTCAGTATTTAATCAAATTGTTCGAAATTAATAGATTAATATTGAATTAAAGAAATTCGATTAATCCATTACGATTTTAAAATCAATTCCAGCCGACACACACACACACACACACACACACACACACACACACATATATATATATTATATATAATATATATATATATATATATATATATATATATAATATATATATATTTATATATATATATATATATTATATATATATATATATATATATATATATATATATATATATATATATATATATATATATATATACTGAAGCACGTTAAAAACGCACCACCTGTATAATCCAGGAACAGAGTGTGAAATGTAAATATAAGTGTTTACAAGTTTACATATTTGGAATCTTTACTCATTTTCCTATGAATCCATGCTGGTCATTAATTTGTACATTTGATTGTTATGAAATTCATTGCATTCTGTGCAGGCAAGGGAGAAAACCAAAAATGCAACCATTAAAAAAATTCATTCACACTATCCTCAGTATCTTGTATGTCCACCGTGTGCTTGCAAACAAGCTTGGCAGCGGCTCCGCATGGAACGCACAAGTCTCTGAAGGAAATTCCGGGGAATCAAGCCCCATTCACGTGTAAGAGCAGCGTCGAGCTGTTGCAGATTAGCTGGAGAACCTTGCCTGTAGACTCTGCGTCCAAGCTCGTCCCACAGATGTTCTATAGGGGACATGTCTGGTGATAGGGCAGGCCAATCAATCGTCACAATGTTCTGCTGCTGTAGATATTGCTGCGCAATGCATGCGGTGTGCGCACGTGCGTTATCCTGCTGGAGAAGCTGCAAGTCTGGATAATTTGTGAACGCAGGAGCAGCCAATGCATCCACAACCTCATCTCGATATGTCACAGCATTAACATTTCCATGGAAGACGTGAAGAGGCAAGCGATGGTGAAAACTGAATCCTCCCCAAATGTGAATATCGCCACCTCCAAATCGGTTGTGCTGACGAACACAGCAATCTGCAAAGCGCTCTCCACACCGTCGCCAAATCCGCATACGTCCATCAGCGAAGGATATGTTGAATCTGCTCTCGTCTGTAAATAGGACAGCATTCCACTGCAGTCTAGTCCATCTGACATGTTGCTCTGCCCATTGCAGGCGCTGCTGACGATGTTTGTGAGTCAAGTTTGGCCCAACATAAGGTCGTCTTGCAGTAAGGCCTGTACCTCTGAGTCGTCGTATAACTGTCATTCGAGAGACTTGCCCACGTCTACCCACTATTGCTCTTGCTGTTTGACTTGCCGGGAGAGAACGATTCCTTAGGTGACTCAGCACAATATGACGGTCTTGCGCAGGGGTAGTAACTCGTGGTTGACCACTTCGAAGTCTATCCCGGGCACTGCCAGTGGTTCCGTAACGTTCACTGAGACGTACAATAGTGCTGTGGTGGCAATTCATCCTTCTGGCAATGGCCCGCGAGCTCATTCCGGTCTCCAACATACCAATGGCTCGTTGGCGCTCGTTTTCAGATAGTCGTGGCATTTCAAGTACATGTACTGGGTGTTTTGTCTCAACGGCCTTTTTATACCGAGTATACTGCCACAACGCGTACACATTTTCAGGGTCATAGCTGTTGGGAATCGTGTTGCACGTGTAACTTTCATTGTTTTCATGTAGTCTGTACACAAACCCGTGGGTTGAATCATGCACTTTCCATTCCAGCAGCCATTCGCTCTCTACCTCATGACAAACACGGGGAAAATCCATTCCCACACTTTTTTTTCCAGCTTCTCGGCAACAGTATATATAATAGTGGTGCGTTTTTAATGTGCTTCAGTATATATATATATATAAAATTCATAACGATTATGTAGGTATTATAGTTAGCTCGACAGGGCTCCTTTTCTGATAATTTTATACGGACTTACTCACTAATATAGGAAGTGACGTTATACCGATAAGGTGTAGAAGCAGACGCGAATTTTTGAAGCAGAAGTGTGTGATTGCTACGGAGATGTTGCTTGTGTTTTAATGTGAGCGGACGTGTGTATATTGAGCTACTGCAGTCTACTGTGTTTTCCCTGCATGATTCCATCACTAGGGCATCAAGATACTATGTTGAGATGTCCCTAGCTTATTCTAGTCAGGAAGTATATATAGTTACGAAGATGTCAAGGGTACGATGAGAATAAAGACTGCATGAATGCCAAGACAACGTTTGATAGTGAACGGACTGGAAGACTGATTATTACTGCAATTGTCATTGGGCCTATATTCTATTTCATGGAGCTTTGTTTCCAGTAAAATAAACTGTGCATCGTACATTGTGAAGGAGGCGTTGTCAGCTCACTGAAGTTATGCTGATACGTGTTGTTTGACTACCCCTAGTGTGAACTTTGGCCACGTAGACCTTTTCCGAACTTTTATATATTACGGCACGCATCAGTGATTGGTGGCCCCAAGCCGGGATCTGAACGCATCATTTTTACTTGTTTCAAGTACGCAAAGTATTTTCAAGTCTGAGGACTAATTTTTCAAGAGGAGGAAATTTTTCAAGAGAATATATTTCAAGATGGCGATTCTGGTCGGCTGCGAAAATGTTCGATTCCAAAATCTAACCCTGGTTACTGCATTATTGAATCGTTTTTCCCTGAGGCTCAGGCATTGGACCCAGGAGGAAGTTCTTTTTTCAAAAACCGATAAGTAAATTTATTGATTCATGCAGCTTCTTCTTCTTCCTTCTTCCTCGTTCGTACTGAAAAGGACGTTGGTTGCGTTGTGTCTGTTTATGCCGGAGCTGCGAAATCTGCGCCTTTCGGCCGACACATCCGACTTCAGCACGGCATTTTTTGAGACCGGGTTTGCCTTCCCTCTTCGATCCCTACTCTCTCAGCCAGACTGCAGTGATGCAGCCTGTTTCCAGGACCACAAATGGAGGTGGAGTAGGGTCTTGGTCAGCTCTGGTTCGCTGACCATTACGTAAGCAGTCAAGCTATGGGTCGCTGACTGCATTCTCTATTCCTGCATCTTTGGGTCCCGATTCATGCAGGTTGAGTTTTTAAAAATCTCATTTTAACAGGGTTCTTGCTATTACATGTTTTATGTATATCTGTATTTACATGTTTGTTTGCTATGCGGGTTTGGTTGGCGAGTGAACCATTAATTCACAAAACCAATCCTATAGTCGTGAATTCTTGGTTGTTCTAAAGGGTTGGTGTATAGTCTTCTCAGATAGTGTGGCCGGCATTCCAAAACTGTGTGTTTCACTGTTACTACTGAGTTCATTATAACCCTTTCTGTTAGCTATTTTGCCCTGTTTTTTTGTAAATTTGTATTTGTTGTCAAGTTCATTGCATTTTATTTGGTTTACTCTCCATTATTGTTTGTAAATTTGTTCCTCTCATCTAGCTATCCTTCATTTATTAAATGTATTCTTTGTTGTGATATTGTGCTTGTAGTGTCATAAGTGTGGTAGAGCCAATTTTTTCATTTTTATACAGTTCGTAAATTTCTGCCTTGGTTTATTCATTAGTATTTTCTTGGTTTGGCTCTTTCTACTGTTCTCCTGTAATCTTGTTTGTATTGCTATGTTTTTTTTTCCTCCTAATGTACCATCTATAGTTCAATGCAGTTGATTGATATTGATAGGTGAAATATTTGTTGGTGATATTGATCACATATTGAAAATATATATTAAATTAAATTATTATTGGACAAATTTGAGAAACATTTAAAGTAAATTATGGCTACCCTGGAATATTTTAATAACCTTGGTAAGGACTATGGTCTAGAGGGGGAAGCCTTAAGAACCTGTGCTTTTACTGAGCAAGTAAAAAGGAAATAAAGAGGTTACAGGACACAGCAAGAGATTAGAGACTCTTGGCTAGGGAGGATAAGAAGAGAGAAGAAGAATTAGCTGAGAAGAGAAGACAGGAAGAATTAGCTGTTGAACAAGAAAATAAAAGAAGAGAACATGAACTTGAGGAAAAAAATTGGCTCTTGCTCAAGCTCAAGCAGAAATGAAGGCACATCAAGAACATGGGGAGAAAAAAAATTGGCCTATGCTCAGAGGATGGCCGAAATTGAGTTGGAAAAATTAAAATTTGAACATAAACAGGTTAATCCAGCAGGTGAGGAGGCTGGAAGAAAGACCATGCTTCTACTTTTAAATTAAAATTGCCCAAAATTTAATCCCAATATAGGCGATATTTCATGCTTTTTAAAAAGATGAAACATGTTGCCAGGAGTTCAAGATTGATAGAGCTACATGGCCCAGCAGGTTAATGAGTTTATTAGTTGGTGAGGCTCTTACTGCAGTCTGCACCATGGATGATCATACTAGAAATAATTATGATGCGGTGAAGGCTTTATTGCTGACAAAATATCAACAGGAGGAAAATGGATACAGATTGAAACTGACATCATTGTTGCTTGATTCAGGCAAAGATTTTGCTGAATTTATTTCATCCATTAAGCTTTGCTTTTCTAGATGGGTTGATTTATCAAAGATTGATAAAACTTGATGGGCTGGCTGACTTAATTTTAAGAGACAAAGTACTGTCTTCAGTCAGTGGTCACTTTTTGTCATTTTTGCAGGAGAGAAAGCCTGAATTGTTGTCTGCTTTGGAAAATCTTGGACGACAGTACCAAATTGCACATCCTGGAAGAAATCTTTGCAGGACTAACAAAAAGGATCCATTGCCAGTGGCATCAGCTAAAACTATGATGTCCAATCCACCCAGACAAAGATCAAATAGTGTGGATAGAAATTTTCGATTGAATCGAGATAATATTACTGGATCTTTCAGAGGGAGGTATAATTATAACAATTGGTCACAGCAACCTCAGGGGAATTTCCAACCATATGATGAAGGATATATACCTCAACAATACTTCTCCAGACCCAGCATGGATTGGAACAGAGGTGGATACAATTTCCAATCAAACAGAGAACACAGGTCATTCTACGGAAATAATTACAATAACAGGAGTTTTCAACAGAACAATAACTTTCAACGTTCTATAAATACTGAAAGTTCCAATGCAGATGTGCATCAGAGTGAAAATGATACAGTTCACAATGTCAAAATTAACAATGTTGCTTCTCATGCAAATGCATGTTGTGTGGACTTGTCCAATAGTACTAATTGTTCTGAATGTAATTCTTTCTTTCAGCTAGAGGGAGTTCCTAGGCTTCTGTGCGGCCACCCTTTGCCAGTCATGTCCTGTTATAATGGGACAGGATCAGTGGTGTTCGATAAAGGTTTTGTGAACAAACAACTTGTTTCAGTGCTCAGGGACACTGGATCCGCCACTGTGGGGGTTCGTAGATCATTAGTGGACCCTGCGGATTACATAGGCAAAGAAGTCCAGTGCATCACATTCGGGGACACAGTTGAATATTATCCAACTGCAGAAGTATTTTTAGATACCCCTTATTTTACCGAAAGGAATCTAGTGTGTCCGTTATCAAATCCAATCGCTGTGATAATTTTGGGGAATTTCCCTGGGCTTCATTGTGGTGGGTTTTGATGTTAAAGAAATAGATATTATTTGTAACAGATGTGAGGTCAGCTGTGCAAGCCCCTGAGGTTAGTTATTTATGAATATGTTCTCAGGGTACTGTAAAGGGCAATTTTTACTATCTTGCAATATAATACATTTATATACTTATTATGTTTGCAAATATTTGGTAATCAAAGTATTTCCTTTTTAAGTGCTTAAGGAGAAGTCATTTTTGAGTTACTTCCCTTGAAAGTAGTTCCGTCATCTTCGATCGGACTCCGCGGACGATTCTAGGCCTACTGCGATTTATTCTTTGGCTGGGTAGGAATAGATTGTTCTTGCTTCAGTATATCTATGGCCTGAATTTATACGTAGTGTTTGTATGAGTAGGACGAGTCTGTCTTATATATGGATATCTTTACATTTCTAAGTCGAACTATGTTGGTTGTGGCTAGAAAAGGTCAAAGGCTATGCAGCGGAAGTATCGCTAGCAAGGGGGGTGATTCATGGCTGCCATCCTGTCTGGATGCAGAATTTTGTTGTAGCCGGCCTATCGCCGAAAAATGTGATCTATAAGTAGATGGGGAAAAGTGATAGTCATATAGACATGTTGTATGTACTTTACCCCAGTGTTTATTCTCTTTTGCCAAGGAATGGCAAAGTTATATTTCGCATAGAAAGGTAAAACCACAATTTATTATGAACTTGGGCTTCGCCATCGTTGTTGATAAACAGATGCACAGTGGTACTTTTGAAAAGAATATTTATTCAAAGGAAGACGACATTCCTAGGTATCAACACTAGATTGTATGATATTATTCAATCACCTCTATGAGAGAAGTTATGAAGAAATGAGGACATTTAACGAATGACCAATTTTGGGTCTGGGTCCTATAGTGAGTGAAACTCACGAGAGAAGAACAGCCATGTTGAAATTCATATACTTTGTATTTATCGAGTGAGAAAAAGGGATGCCTGTACTATCGCTCGATGAACCAAGAGATCACTGCTACATGTGAGAACCCATGTCTGGGATTCCTATATCTTTATGGAAAATATATATATTGAACTTTACGTGAAGGGATATTCACTAGACGAGGTTAGGTCTAGGAGCCTTCCTATATATTGGTATGGTCTGACGTGCCCAGTCAGTAAAGCCAGATGATTTACATGATGGAACTCTGAATGCTTATTTACGAATGCTCCATTATGATATTTGCCAAGCATGAATGCTAACTTAAGATGATATTCCTGTGATCAACATTATGCTGTCTATGTCGACATTTGTTCCTGTAACCATACACGTACTGTCCAAGTGTGCGTCCCATTAAATGTTATAAAAAGACCACCGTAGTTCCAGTACTTCTTGAATTCGAACAGTGTGAGTATGAGTGATGTACTACCAACCTGTCAACTCTATCGAATCATTCTACCATTCGCGTTCTGACATTCACATATACACACTCATTGTTTACACTCACATTCTTGTCGGAGCCTCATCACGTTCCAGGACAAGATGACCTGTATGACCAAAACTGTGCTGGGTTTAATGAGTTGACAATCGTTACACTTTACTACACCAGTCCCAACATCTACATTTATCAACTGGTGGACATTCACGGTATTTAACAAATAAAGCGTGATTCAACAACTAGTAGCCAGTATGAGTTAACAACTAAACAGAGTTTAACAACTGGTGTGCCAGCTTCCTGGGTCAACCTGCACAGTGACCATATTGAGAAGTAAACTACTGAGACCAGACGTTCCTTGGGGTCTGTTACGACACACACAAATACATCAGCAGTACAACTCTACAGTGATGTCAGCGTGACCTGTCCTGTCGAGAGTATGCGGTAACTAGGTCAGCGTTTGTTGACATTTGGTTCGTTGGACATTTGCCATACAACTGACAGTGTTACACAGCAAGCTTGGTTGAAACATAGAACATTACACATCAGGACTGGAGAATATTTGACAGTGTTTGCGAAAGGAAATGTTATTGAACTGAGAAGTCCTACATCGATTGTTATCATTCACATCAACGATGGAGCTTCTATTTCTGTGTTGAATTTAAAATAATTAGACCAGAAGTATTTGTTTAATAAAGTACCACAGTACTGTACTATTAGGCAGTGTAACTGAGCCTTCTTTACAACACATTCTTTCTGCAACACTCTATTTACATCATATTGCCATACTATTTATGCAATTATGTATTTATGTTTAAATATTTATATGTGATATTTGTTTGTATCCAGCGGGTTGTTGTTTTGGTTGGGCGGTGTCACACAGCAGAGTATCCCACGTAATAGAGGGTCTGATGTGTGCGTTTCTATAGGTGCAATTTTCTTGATTGAAAATTTGCTGCGACAGCTGTTGCTATTAGTGTTAGCTGTGAAGACTGTACTCATTGTTGTTTTTGTAATATTCCTCTGTTCTTTAGTTTGTTTTGATTTGTTTGTAATTTGTTGGTCTACCCTATTCTATCTTTCAGTTCTATTCTCAATTTATATTTATATACTGTGGCGTTATTTGTATTTGTTATCCTCTTGCGGTTTATCTTTTATTGTTTTTCCCATTTGATTTATTTCATCTCCGCAAATGTTTTCATGTTCTCCTGTATAACTGTTTTGTTTTGTGCCTGATCGACATACACTATTTAAAATATAGTTGATCATATAAATTGATGTACAAGAATAAACTGATAGTTAATTGCTATTACTAAAGGTACACAGTTGATGATATAAAACACTATTTCTGGTGCACTGCACTTATATTATAGAGTGAACCAGCAACTTATAGCTGTTATTATATAAGGATTTATACAAGACCTTTGTAAGGCTTGTTTCACACAGTGATTGGGATAGTTAAGTACTATTTTCCACAGGTTACAAAGTTATCATACAAGGTCTTTGATTAAGACTAAGAAAGTGAATTTATTTACTTTTGCAAATTACTGATCTTATTAGACAAGATGTCTACTTTAGATTATTTTATCACACAAGGCAAGGTTCTTGATAAGACTGGTCAGCAATTAGAAGAATGGGCAGTTGCTCAATATGACAAAGCATTAGCTGCAGAAGAGAGAAAAGCATTGATTGAAGAAAAGAAATTAGCAGCTGAGGAGAAAAAATTAGAAGCTGAGGAAAGAAAATTACAAAGAGAGTATGAACAAAAGAAATTGCAGATACAGACTGATGAAAAAAGATTCCAGATGGAAATGGAAAAAGAGAAAAGAAAGGATGCAGCTGCTGCAGAAGAGAGAAAATTACAAGCTGAAGCTCAAGAGAAAAAAGCAATAAGAGAACATGAACACCAAAAAGAACTTTTAGCATTTGAGTTAGAAAAGTTAAAGTTAACAAACATAAGTAATGTTAATCAAGCATCTGGTGGTAATGGTAAACCCTTTACTTACAAGGTCAAGGTACCAGCGTTCAACCCTTCCAGTGATGACATAACATTCTGGCTAAATAGATTTGAACGCTCGTGTCGAGCACATAATGTGGACAAATCACAATATGCTAACCAGTTATCAGAAAATCTGAAAGGTGATTCTCTGACTAGTTTAAGTTTGGTTGAAGAGGCTGACAAAGATAACTATGATGTTATTAGGGCAGCCTTATTAAAGAAGTATCAGTTGTCTGAAGAGGGTTATCGGAAGTTGTTTAAGACAATGGTGCCTGAGGCAGGTGTAGAATTCTCAGAATTCATTGCAAGGACACGTCTTACATTTGATCGTTGGATTGAGCTATCCAAAACAGAAAAGACTTATGAAGCCCTTATGGACTTGATACTCAGAGACAAGATTATGTCAAGTATAAATAAACCTTTCCTCGAATTCTTACATGAGCGTAAACCTAAGTCTCTAAAAGAAATGGAACAGTATTGTACCCAATACGTCACTGCACATCCGGACGTAGCTATTAGCAACAATAAGGTTAAAGAAGGTATGCCAGTTGCTTCTGCAACACCATACAACCCTAATCACTCTCACAAATTCCAAGGACCTCAAAATAAGTTTAATAAAAAAGGTAACTATTACAGTTATCAGAACCAAGGTAACCAATCATTTCAGGGTTCTTCTTCGAATACCTGGAGAAGAGCTGACAGCCCTCGATTCAGGGGTGGTCATAATTACAGGAACTTTCGCAAAGGAAGTCATTCTAGAAACTATCCAAGTTTTCCTTCATGGAGACAACAAGATCATAATTACAGAGATACTCATTATAATGAATATGATGATAGTAACCAAAGGAGCTATGATTCAAACCCGAGTAGAGGTTATAATAGTGGAAACAATGATAAGTACAGAGGCAATAATAACAAAGGAAAATCACAATTCAAAAAAACATAAAGCTCATTACCAGGCGAACTCTGCACAGCAAGAGTCCCACGAAGCCTATAAACAAAATAAAGATAATGATGACTCTAATAATATGGCATGTGCCGCTTTTGATTTTGGGAGAGCATCTCAGTGCCCCCAATGCAAAACATTATTTGAGCCAACCACAGTGTCTACTTTAAGCTGTGGGCATCCTCTTCCCGCTCTTCCTGCGTCAATCGCGCATGATGGGGAGGTTCTCTTGTCTTACACAAAGGTTTAGTAAATGACAATCCAGTCTCAGTACTTTTTGATTCTGGATGCACAACTATTGGGGTTAGGCAGTCACTCATAGATCCTTCTCATTCTACCGACAAAGTAGTCAAATGCGTAAAACTTTTGGCGGCACCATAGAGAAATACTGACAATATATATCCGTTTAAAAAGATAATGATGAACAATTGCCTAATAAATATGGCATAGTGTCACGCTTTAGAATTTGGATATATAAGCATCTAGATATGCTAGACCTCAATGCATAGCTCACACAACATAATATTTGAAAGGTACGCTAAAACCTTCAAGTGTCTACTTTAAGCTGCTGGCCACCCTCTCCCCCTCTTCTCTGCGTCCAATAACCTAGGCGTATGGGAGATCGACCCTATGGAACTTATTGTACCCTTCGTGACATAGATAGGTTTAGAATATACATGAACAATGCCTCAACAAGTCCTAGAATGCGTACTCTTAAGAAATTCTTCACAACATTTTCCTATGAGTACTCGGCAATGTGGGGGCACCATAAACAAGATTCCATCATTTTGTAACGACAACTTGGATTAGTTACAGTAGCAAAGTAGAATCAGGGCATAGCTTGGAAACATTCCTAGCGGCATAAGCATAGGAGAAAATAAACTCTATAACCATAATAAAATCAGCTATCATATAGGAATAAAGCTACTACAAAACCTTTACTCACTTCATCAACATTTAAGACGAGTTAACCAAACCTAAACATAATACAAATACACGCAATGTCACTATAATCATATAAATTGTAGTCGCAATATCCGATCCTAGCCTGATGCTTAAATCAAGCTACCCCGGTACATACTCCAAGCATTCCTCTGGAGTCAATGAACATGCACTCACGATCATCATGAAGGTCACGTCCGGGAAAATCAAAAAACTGCAATCTGCATAAATGACACGGGTTAAAGTCACTAATGCTCGAGGCTGTGGCATAATTAAGCCTGGGAGAACCTTATCATCTGATTGTAAAGACATTAACAATGACAAGTGTCCTAAAACCCACAATGATTTCAACCCTTGGTGACAATGTCTATTGTAATTTCCATAGGGCAGTGCCAAACAATCATCACAATTTTATCTAAAAACTAACTGTAAGAAAAGATGCTGCGCTACGACCATGCGTTAAGTTCTCACAAATTTCTCTAATCCACAACTCCGTTCGCTAACGGAAGCTGGCAATGATTAATCCCGAACATATGCAAAAGAATTTCACATCTGTACATCTTATTTTTAATTAATGCAATCCAGAGCTTACCATGAACCTGATCTGCCAGTCGGAATATGTCACCAGCATTGACATTATCCATGGACCGACGTGAACTAGGCATGCCACAGATGGTGATAACTCCACCATCCCACCCGCTGACCTACACTCAACACCTACCCCCCCCCCACCCCCAAACTCATCTCCCCCTACTTGTACCCACCAACCCCCCCCCACACCGAAATTTGAGAGCTTCGTCTCCATTCCACGATCGCTAACTCAATCCGCCAGTAACAGGTAGAACAGCTACGAAGCTGTAATTATTTGTTGTGTTTGGATTTAAAAACTCAGCCTCTCAGAGAGAGCTAGGTATATACAACGCAATGGGTTTTTTTTTCCCTCTTACAGTCACTAATCGTCAAAGTATCTTGCGGCTTTTTATGCTTTTGGCCTTTTTTAGTGTTAACCGCAGGACATGACGGACATGTTTTGCGTCGAGTCACCCCTGTAAAGTTATGTCAAGTAAGTCACACTAAATACCATAAGGATCGTCCTTCCGTCCCAGTAAGGCTGGACGCCTCATTATCATCGTCTTGCAGATAAAACTTCACCCTATTCGTCCATTTTCCACTGAAACATGCGATCAGAACCCATCCTTTTGGTCTTTCCACTACCCTCACCACCCAAATCTATGCTACACTAGATATTACACCAGCACATCCTACTTGCTGTACTCAAGTTAACCGCCTCTTTAACCGTGTGCACTCGACATCATGTGCACCTACACTCAGCACTTCACGCTTCCACGCACAGGCTCCCACCCCCCTCTACCCACTAAATTACATCCAGCATTCCTCCCCTCCACCACTATCCCCCCCACCTGACCCTCGAATATAACCGTCGACCTCGTGACCACACGAACCCACTTCCCGCAGCTCTAGCCTCCACCTGGTAACCCCTTACCACGTTCTCCTTCTACCGTCCAACAATAGCCCCAACCCACTTGGTGGCACATTCATAACCTAACGAGAAATCACCAATTAACCGCACAATAACACCAACTTGGCACCCCACCTGATATCGGACTCTACACCCCATCCATACTTCCAAGGGCTCACCGCATGTCATTAACCGTGCGCTAATACCCCACAAGCTCCCTCCCCTAACCTAACCCCGTAGACAGCACAACATCTTCTAATGTACGCCCATACCAGACCAATATCCTCCTCATCCATCATCTATCACCTCGTACACAATCGGTATGCAAGTCATGACCCACAACACGACCACTCATTTCATGAACCACACACATTTGTCTAATCTGGAAACTTATAAGGGTTTGATACATGCACAGTAGGATCACTACTCCTCAACCAAGCTATTATAGGGAATCGACCCACGGGTTACCAACTGCCATTACCCCCCCCACAACAAAAACCGGCCCCATGAATATCATCCTGTTACAGCCCGTCACACGCCACCAACATTGCGAAACATACACAACTCTACCTTCTATCTCCCATAAAACACAAAAAGAAACAAAAAAATCCATTCTTGAACTATGTTAACCAAAAAACGGAAACGCGCCACTCCAAACAAAAACCCTAACAAAACCAACAATAATACAGAAATTCCTAAAAAATATATACACACAGCCACTCACCTTCACTACCTTATATAATATATAAAATTCAATACCACCACCATTACCTTATAAGGTACTACCTGCACAAACTACCCACAAACCTCCCCCCCTTTCCCCCCTAAAAAAAAAAGTCCCCCTAATTTTTTAAGTCACGGAGTTACTACCTATACTAAATATAAACATTAAAAATATTAGTTTATAACCCAAAAAAATCAAGAAGCAGACCTAATACAAACCCTTTTTTTTTCTATGCAAAAAAAAAACAAAAAAAAAACAAACAGAACAAATGGAACCCACTTACTGCAAATGATCTTTTAAAACAACTCCCACCCCAAAAAACTGTGAGCAAAACGTGTACCTCAATAATTATAGCTCCTTCAAATTACCCAAATCTACCCTGGTCCCTCACCATTAAAACTAAACCCAACCAAACTGATTACACCCAACCCCATCAAACTAGGGCCAAATCCTACACCAACCCCCATACACTCCATAACTGAGAACCTCAACTATCCCACATACATAGTCAGAAAACCATACCCCCCCAATCTAACCCAACACCACAAAAACAAAAATAATCCAAGGTACGAAACAAGACAACCCACACACACAAACACCAACCCCAACCAATGCAACACACCCCAAACCACCAGTGAACGGACCACAAACAGACCTGAACAATTACCCCCTGCAAAAAACACGACACAAAAAATAAAGATGGGACAACACACCATATCACCAGCCCAAACCACATGACCACCCCCACAACCCCACCCAACAAACCCCCCAAAATACCACCCTCCAAAACAAAATCAACAAACCCAAACCCCCACCACGATCATCCCACCCCAGGAGGCGTTTCAACCTCAAACTGCCAACACCCACACCTGACTCACCACCCGCCACGACATAAAACACACAATCCCACCGACTACAACACACTAGTGATGAACCACATCAAAGCACCCAGGACACATACTTTTCCGAACTTTTTATATTATTACGAGCACCATCAGATTGGTGGCCCCAAGCCGGTATCGAAACGCATCACTTCATTCTACCAATAATTGACCCCTCACCAACACAGAAAACACGTTTTTATTTTTTTTTTTTTTTCCACTCACCTGATTTGTCCCCCCAGGAGCCCCCGGATTATTACATAGTTTATTCAACTCCCCAATCTTCTAAGAATCCCCCCATAGTCCATCAACTGACATCCCTGGACCTTAATTCCCCTCTCTTGAGCTCATATATTTTCTTTCTCAACTTCCATCTACTCACAAATTAAGGGTTAGAATTCTTCACTTCCTAGACATCCCTAATACATCCCCCCCCACAGTAACCCCACATTCTAGATATCTGGATGAAATCAATGGACAAACGTTAAACCCCCGAACACCCTCATTGTTACATAGTTTCTAGCCCCTTCCTTCCCGATTGCCCCCCCACCCTATCACATTCGACCAAAACGCGAACAACACATACGTTCGTTTTTTTTTGCGCGTGACCAACACCCCCCCCCCTCCCAACTGACATCCGCCCACCCCTTGAACAAACGCCAAGTTCGATTGACACCCCCCACATTGCCTTTCAAACAACAATCACACCCCTAGTCTCAGACCTTAACTCATCCCTTTTTATTTCCAAAACACACAATCGCCATGTTTTCACTAAGTCCCATGAAATTCCCTCCTCCTACTAACAGGAATAATAATCGACGGAAACATACCAGTCCCATGTCAGGATTGGCACCCACTTCCCCATTATTTCCGAAACCGACCACGAAGGTTAACGCGCCAAAACCTCTTAAATAGCTCCTCTCTTAAACCCTTCCCCCCCCATTGCCACCCTTCCCCACCCTAATCACCACCATCAAACAAGTTACGAAGATTCCGAGATGCCTTTTCCAATGGAATTTTTTTTATGTCCTTTATCCGGCCCTACCCCAGAACGCAGTACCACTTACATTAGTACGCCCGAGTTCCCCCCCTTCACCCCTATCCTAAATTTCTATATCGTCAAAAATCGGTCAATCCCCCCCCGATTCATTGTTTTATCACCCCAACCCCCATCAACGACCCCATTTTTTGTCTTATTCACAAGCGATAATCCCATACACACGATCCCTCCATTATTCCACACCCCCAACCCAGACCCCACCCAAAACCTCTTTTACGATGCAAGGGACGCCAACCCATGCAAGCCCTGCCTTGAGTATAACCACTGCATTTCCTCACAAAAAAAACCACCACCAGAAGACTTAGTATTGGGCCTTTAAAGCTTTCTTTCTTTTTGCCCTTTTTTTTAGGGGTCAACTGTTTCTTGATTACGTCCCAACACCCCAACCCCTTTTTCCAATGAATTTAAAGCCCCCCTTGCCTTTTTTTTGTTTTTTTATTTTCTTCCACCTTATAACCGCACTTCACCATCCAAGCAAACAATTGTGCGACTACGCATGATTGCGGCGTCGACACTATCGTTATCGAATCCAGATTTATTGGTTTTTTTCTTATTCCATTGCTTATTTCAAAAAACTTTAATCTTTCTATAATTTTTTCACTTTCCACTTTTCAAAAAATACTTGGGGAAACTCAACTCTTTTTCAGCGATATAGGGGGACATCAACTCATGTTCAGGAAAAAATCTAATTATCAATCTGGCGTGAGGTAAATAAACCCTGTACCACAACCACCAAAAAAACCATCTTGAAAAAAACTTTTGTCTTTTTGGCTTTTCAAAAGAAAAGAAAGAGTAAAAAGCCATTGCTTTTAAAATTTTTTATCTCTTGTTCCTTCCCCCCAGAGGCCAAATCACCAAGAATATTTTACGTCACGGGTTTCTTTGAAGACACCAACAAGACCATAAATAATCACTAAGACTGCTATACTTACACCATCTCTAACCTATTGCCCCACTAGGACTAAAAAGCAAGTTGCACCAAGTCTTTTTTTTTTTAAAAGAGGTCTTCATACAATTTTTAATGACAGACCCCCCCCAATTTCAAAATACCAAACCCCCACCCACATTGTTTTCCCCCTTTCAATTAATTAGTGGACAAATTTGAGAAACATTTAAAGAAATTATGCTACCCTGGAATATTTTTATAACCTTGGTAAGGACTATGGTCCTATAGGGGAACCCTAAAGACCTTGTGCTTTACTAGGCAAGTAAAAAGGAAATAAAGAGGTTAACAGGACACAGCAAAGATTAGAGACTCTTTACCTAGGGGAGGATAAGACATTTATCGTATCCTCGTGAAGTTCTTTTTCTTTCTTTCTTTTTTTAGCTTCTTCAGTAGTGGGAATGACACGACGCTTCAATTCAGCTGTTTCCATATACTCAACATCCACTGAAGGGGACATGAGCTTGAGCACAAATGCAAGAGTATTACTCTTAACTTCTGGAACTCTGCAAACAGATCCTGTAAAATGTATATATCCAGAAGGAACTTAATGAAAACTTGCTAGGCAGAAAAGGAATTAGGTAATTCTGTCGATATTAGAGTACGTGGCCGGGAATTATTGGCACAAAATGGTTTTGGTTCAAATTCCTCAAACTGTAGCCAAAGGATTCCTTCCATTCTGTGTGGGCGCGGGCGCGCATTTTTTTTAGTTGGGCAGGAACACTACTGCATGACCAAAAGAGCCATAGCTTTCTAAAAAGCTGATACACAAAACTTAACTCATTAAAAATACGGAATAAGGTCCAAAGAAAGAACTTGGAAGAGACTTCGTAGATCAACTCGATACTGCCAAAAAACTGAATACGGCATACAATTTAATCGCTTAATTAAAAAATCGAAACACGTCTTACCTTTTTCATTTCTTTTTTTGACGTGCTACGAGCTATGCCCGTTTGGTTCATGAAAATGTGATGACATTGGCGGGACATTCTGTCCAGTATATGCAACACATGATGACCCCATCTTAACTGTTAAATATTGGATCTTTTTAATATGTATAACTTTACAACAGTTATTTTTTGTTTCTTTACTAAGATACACATTTGTAATTTAATAATAGAATGATGGTATCGCTACTTAGCGGTTTATTGACGTTTATTCACCGCTGTTCTTTGATGATTGTTTCTTCATAAATCATAAATTTAAGATTATAGTGTGAATTTTTGGTATGCATTGTATAATTACCAGAATTGTATTATACGTACATCACACCTTCCTGGAAACATTTATTCGTAGAGAAACAATTTCTCTCAGATTTTGAGATATATTCTCACCGGTCATATTAGGAATTATAGTTATTCCTGATATTTGCATCTGCGCAGTATTCTTGCGTTTTGAGCCTATTGTATGGTGCTCCTAGATGTATTTAAAAAAAAAAAAAATTTTTTTTTTTTTTTCCCGGGAGGTGTGGTAAGACTGTAAAGGGCAATTTTTACTATCTTGCAATATAATACATTTATATACTTATTATGTTCGCAAATATTTGGTAATCAAAGTATTTCCTTTTTAAGTGCTTAAGGAGAAGTCATTTTTGAGTTACTTCCCTTGAAAGTAGTTCCGTCATCTTCGATCGGACTCCGCGGACGATTCTAGGCCTACTGCGATTTATTCTTTGGCTGGGTAGGAATAGATTGTTCTTGCTTCAGTATATCTATGGCCTGAATTTATACGTAGTGTTTGTATGAGTAGGACGAGTCTGTCTTATATATGGATATCTTTACATTTCTAAGTCGAACTATGTTGGTTGTGGCTAGAAAAGGTCAAAGGCTATGCAGCGGAAGTATCGCTAGCAAGGGGGGTGATTCATGGCTGCCATCCTGTCTGGATGCAGAATTTTGTTGTAGCCGGCCTATCGCCGAAAAATGTGATCTATAAGTAGATGGGGAAAAGTGATAGTCAGTTAGACATGTTGTATGTACTTTACCCCAGTGTTTATTCTCCTTTGCCAAGGAATGGCAAAGTTATATTTCGCATAGAAAGGTAAAACCACAATTTATTATGAACTTGGGCTTCGCCATCGTTGTTGATAAACAGATGCACAGTGGTACTTTTGAAAAGAATATTTATTCAAAGGAAGACGACATTCCTAGGTATCAACACTAGATTGTATGATATTATTCAATCACCTCTATGAGAGAAGTTATGAAGAAATGAGGACATTTAACGAATGACCAATTTTGGGTCTGGGTCCTATAGTGAGTGAAACTCACGAGAGAAGAACAGCCATGTTGAAATTCATATACTTTGTATTTATCGAGTGAGAAAAAAGGGATGCCTGTACTATCGCTCGATGAACCAAGAGATCACTGCTACATGTGAGAACCCATGTCTGGGATTCCTATATCTTTATGGAAAATATATATATTGAACTTTACGTGAAGGGATATTCACTAGACGAGGTTAGGTCTAGGAGCCTTCCTATATATTGGTTATGGTCTGACGTGCCCAGTCAGTAAAGCCAGATGATTTACATGATGGAACTCTGAATGCTTATTTACGAATGCTCCATTATGATATTTGCCAAGCATGAATGCTAACTTAAGATGATATTCCTGTGATCAACATTATGCTGTCTATGTCGACATTTGTTCCTGTAACCATACACGTACTGTCCAAGTGTGCGTCCCATTAAATGTTATAAAAAGACCACCGTAGTTCCAGTACTTCTTGAATTCGAACAGTGTGAGTATGAGTGATGTACTACCAACCTGTCAACTCTATCGAATCATTCTACCATTCGCGTTCTGACATTCACATACACACTCATTGTTTACACTCACATTCTTGTCGGAGCCTCATCACGTTCCAGGACAAGATGACCTGTATGACCAAAACTGTGCTGGGTTTAATGAGTTGACAATCGTTACACTTTACTACACCAGTCCCAACATCTACATTTATCAACTGGTGGACATTCACGGTATTTAACAAATAAAGCGTGATTCAACGACTAGTAGCCAGTATGAGTTAACAACTATACAGAGTTTAACAGGTACCTGTCTGCTACCACCCTATGACCTCGACCTGTCATATATTTTCTCCTAGTTAAGTGTAAAGGTGTGTGAGTGTTGTCTAGCTAAATGTCTAGGGTATATGCGATGTAATGTAATGAAATGACAACACTACACTTATAAATTAATGAACAATAATGAAACAAGTCACTGTTAAAGTTTAAACGTTAAATCCTTTTTTGTACAATTTATTTTCCGGTATCTCAGTTCTATTTTTTGGATACCGGAGTACTGAAAACTCAAGGTGACAATGAAATGTATTTACAACAATTAATTCAAACTATAAATGAGTCTGTTATTATTCACAACTATAAAAATGTCACTCTTGAAAAGTGTCAATTAAATCTTGATCCTACGAACGGGTAATAATGGGAAGAATGTCTGTATTCATCATGCTCTGAACTAGGAAATACACATTTGGAAAAGAGAGTGGTTAATCTGAGGTATCATGTGCCCGTGGACGAATTCTTATCTTTGTAGTTGCTGGAATACAAGATGGTTTCATTCCAAGCTAACAGCTTCAAACTGCCAAGTCAGGATACTGCCCTTGAATTCTCAACAGTGAGGCAAACAGACAATTCTGCCTTAATTCTTCAGGTGCAGATGTACATACAGGTATATGTTGACCAATGGCGCCCTTTGATTCAGAGATGAAACCCTGGAATGAGAGTAATAAGCCCATCCTCAACACCTTATATACCTCTCTCTATCCTTAACTATTAAACATTTTCAACCTGGTCAGAATCAGCATGGTAACTAAACAATTAGTTAACGTTCTTATTTGGTTTTGTACCCCATTCATGGTCAGATAATCTTTCAAACTTCAGTTTGACACTTTCCTTGACATAGGAAACATTTTAATTAATTATATCAAGTCATGTGCAAACACGGTGACTTGCTGAAGAAGACGGCCAGTGGTTTTCTGGTCTTACATCATAAAACTGCACATCAATTTCCCCATTACTATTTAATTTTATTTTCTCTCAAGGTGTCAGTAAGCCTGTCTGGCTTTTCTACAAAATGATAATATCCTTCTTAACAACTTTGTGACACAACACAAAGTTTGATGTTGGCGCTTTCCTATATATGCCTCTAACCATAGAATTTTCATACGTATTCAATAATACATACATACATAATAATAATAATAATGATATAAATTTTTTTTCTTACCGCATCAATAAAATATTCCTACTAATTAGTTTAATTAGCGATAATATGGTCACTTCCAGATCGCTTGCTGGTGCAGATCAGCAAAGGCAAAATCGTACTGAAATTCTTGCCTTTAACACAACAGTAGTGTAGGAAATATATTTTACAAGTGGCACCTAACGCCGATTTCAAATTGTTTTTATCACTACTGTTAGTGTATTGGACTCCAGCCAATCAGGGACTGTTATGCCTCTTGCGTCCTTTTTCAAATTGAAACTTTAACTTTCAAACTTGGGATTACCTCCCCCTCTCCCAATATGTGGCAAGCTGAGAGAGATATACGTCTGTTCGTCTATCTGTCTTCTACCAATATTTCGGTTATTTACTAAGTGTTTCAAATTCTGAAAAGTAATTATTGATCAGGCTGCTGTCTGTCACACAGTAGTTATATTTTTATTCTTTCCTTTATTATGTTTACTATTATTGTTTTTCCCCTTTATTTATTCAAATAACATATTTTTCTATCTACGGTAAGATACATTAACACCTTAATCTTCTATTTAACCATTAATGTCATTGTATTTGTCAACTGTCCTTTCTTTTAGTGTGAAAGAAAATTATCTACGTTTTTCTTCTCTATCCTTCTATGCCCCGCTTGGGTTTAAATTTCAAATTTCTGTGAACAACGAACTCGTGACACTACCACCTATGCTCCTCTTCTCCCCTTCTCGTACTGTATTTTCAAATATTACGTTAGTCGTATTATTTGTCTGTAACTAGCGTTCTCATTAAAAATTGAACCAACGCATCTGCCAATACGTCACAAAAATGCGACTTTTAGGCCGGATGTACGAACTGTGTGTGTGTTTTTCATTTCAGTCTGCAGATCTAAGAGGTTATACATTTTGAACTGCGTGTCGAGCGAACGAGGACTGTATGGTTTTGTGTCGTTTTTTATAAACATGCTACGGTATTTCCACGCACTATCGTTTTCGGCTCGCGAGACCAAAAGAACCAAACGCGTGTCAAATGATAGCATTCTTCCGTCTCTCCCTTCCCCTTCCTCGTGTTTTCTTCTGTCCATCTTTCTTAGAACGACTAAGCCTTGCCTTTTCAAAATTGTTACCGTTAGTGTCTCAAGGGCGAGGTATAAAAAGTTAGTACTGACCTGCAGGCGGGGCGATGATGTTTCACACAACTCCACTATTTTATCCCTATATTATTTTATCTCTATAAACAAGAATATTATCTATTTGATCGGTGTATCAATGTATCTCACTACATTCATGAATACACTAATGATGGTACTTTAAAATGGGAGCAACAATATGTATATACTTCCAGGGTTGATACTACCAGAGCACAGGCTCTTAGGCAGATGCATACTCGGTCACGTGATCGGACTCAGAGTAACACAGTTTTGAGGGATGGTGATGTTGATAATACAAAATTTCTTCCTCCCATCATTGAGGAGTCCCTTGATGATCTTCAAACTAATGAGGAATAATCAGATGACTATTTTGCCTCGAGTGAATCACAGGATGCTGCTGTTATGGGACCAACCACATCCATCAGTGGTGATGTGATATCTAGCATTGAGGATGTCGATGTTGATCAGGTGTCAAGTTCACTTTGGTCATATACTCTGCAGTCATATATGTATCTTTGGCTGCTTATTTGCTTTCTTTTCATTGTCTTTTTACTATATGGTTCTTCCTTTTCATTTAGGAATTAATATTATTTTAGATTTTTTCTTTCAGATGCTGACATACAATGATTTCATGTGGTATGTACTGGCCACTACATTGGTTAGTGTGGCGGCATTAACAATATTGTTTCTTTCTTTAGGTGCAACAGGTCGTGTTACACCATTTGCAGATCAAAATATCTTCATATTTGTTCATATACAGGGACGTGAATGTATTATTCACGCTAATTATTTAAATCTTTTACAGGAGGTCTTGTTTTCCATCTTTATTTATGATGAGGCTAGTAATGTTGTACATTTTAATGGTAACTGTTACAAAGAATACTTACAAAATGAGACTATACTTTGACTGTCGCAAACTTAAACACTATTTTCTATGATGAGCCTCTACCTTTGTTAGATTCTTTGTTGGGTAGACTATCTATAGCAACCCTTCTCAGTAAATCTGATTATCTAAAGGATATTGGCAAGTACCTTTGTCGGATACAGCCAAACCTTATACAGCTTTCGCTACACCTTTAGGATTGTTCCAATTTAATTGTATATCTTTTGGTCTAGTCAACGCTCCTGCGACTTTTGTTCGTATGATGAGAAAACATGTTTCTAGTCGTATGACATCATCACCTACATTGATGATATTTGTCTGTTCCATGAATCTTGGGAAGAACATGTTCTTGGAATTCAGTCTTTATTAAATACTCTTCGTCTCCATCATCTTACTGCAAGACCTTCTTAAACTCAAATAGGATTCACTGAAATTTTTTTTCTTGGTTACAAAGTGGGTGGCGGTTTTCTTAAGCCTTAGGATTCTACTATCTCCAGGATCTTGAATCTAGAAATTCATAAGACAACAAAACATGTTCGCAGTCTTTTAGGTCTTGTCGGATTCTACAGAAAGTTCTTACCTCATGTTTCAGAAATTACTTCAGTTCTGTCTTCGTTATTAAGGAAGAAGTCTCCAAATAAGATTGTTTTGACTCATTCGTGCAATGATTCATTAAATTTATTAAAATCTTATTTCTCTAAATCACCATGTTTAGGAATGCCTGATACTAGACTTCCTTTTATCCTTAGGGTTGACGCCTCTGGTTCGGGGATCGGCGGTACACTTTTGCAGGAATTCGATGAATGTCTTCATTCAATTCTGTATGTCAGTCGTAAATTGACACCCACAGAAAAAAAATACCCCATCGTCGAGCGGGAATTACTCGCGGTAGTGCATTGTTTTGCAAAATTGCAACGCTATCTTATTTGCGCGAAATTCGTACTGGAGACAGACCAACGGGCGTTATCGTATCTTAAAACTGCGAAATTTCGTAATGAGAAAGCAGGCAGAGCAGCACTCGCTCTCCAGCCCTATGAATATGAAATTTGTGCCATCAAAGGCAGTCAGAACGTAGTAGCGGATGTGTTATCACGGTGCGTGAAAGACCCACTGTCAGCTAACAACACTGCAAATGCAAGTCTGATGTGAAGTTACAGCAAACCTATCAACTTACTTATCCGCAAGTTGACCAATAGACAGTGTACCATATATGCACATATTTTGCTGACAATGCTTATTCTTGCATGAATCTAATGACATATTACTACTATTTAAAGAGGATATATGATCATACAATCTGATGAACACCAAGACTGAAATCTATCATATTGTTTCATCAAAAAGTGAAAGAAATCGCCGAGTAACTCTCTTGACAGTGCTTACATGTATTGACCATGATCACTCAGCACATGATGATGATGAATCCTAAGATCGTCAATTACATGATATACCTCTTTTTACTCAGCTCATTACATGGATGTATTGAACCTTATTGACTGTTTCCATACACGGTTTATGTGCATAAAACACACAGTAATTGATGGACTACGAATAATGTGACATCTGAGTCGTTTGAATGCGAAGATTGATTTATTCCAGTTTCTGAACATTGTACGAAAGTTAAGGGACTTAACTCATGAATACCTCACATGGACAAAGGGACATAACTTAATAAATCGTAGCGTTCGATAATTAATCTGTATCAGAGTAAACATTGAACAGTGGTGATTACCTTGAATTCTTCTTCTTCCTCGTTCGCACTCAGACCTCCACATTTATGACTCTAATAAAGGCAGTAGTCAACTCAAAGTTCCCGACATCTCCAAACAGTTTTTCGTTGACAGAAGTGGGTTGTTGTCATATGCTACTCCGTTTATTACTGTAGGTTGGGCAGTACTGCAGCAGGTGTTCGACTGTCATAGGGCTGGTACCGCAGGTGCAGAGATCTGTTGCACCAATTTTGTATTTGTGGTATAGATGGTATCTCAATCTTTTGTGTCCAGTCCGTAGCCGAAAAATGATGACCTGTTCTTTCCTGGATAGTTGATGATATGCGTCATTTTTCAAATGGCCCGGGTGCTCAATTTCCCATTTGGATTTGAATGTAGCCTTTACAGTAGTCTTTGCCATTGCATAAGTTGTCTCTATATCATTTTGTTGTAAGGCACCTCCTTCCTTAGCAAGTTTGTTTGACTCCTCATTTCCTGGTATATTGCAATGGGCTGGTATCCACTGGATTGTGCGCTTGTTGAAGCATTTGGCCAGTATCATAGGTTACAGAAATCATAAAGAAGTAAACCCCATAAGTGCAATCCCCTCTGTTGAGACAAGATCCCACAAGAAGAAGTTAAATAACCCCCAAAACGTCAAAAGATTTGGGCTATAGTATAGAATTTGACTATACTGTAAAGAACAGAGTTCCTAATTAATCTATTCAGAAAAAATAACAGTATTAGCAAACAAAAGAAAGGCACAAAGTGAGTACACTGATTATACAATAGAAGGATTATTCACTTCTTCTTTCTCTAGCTTCAGACAAACAGTGGCCACTTTCAGTCGCGCTTACCTAATTGTTGATTAACAACATCTGGAACATATCTCCGTGGTACAAACAGCAAATCCAGTGTTGGATTGTGTTTTGGCAAAATAAGCCCCAGCTCCTCCAAGTTTGATTAATCCTGTTATTTGGGGAACGCTTACTTTGTTACTGTTAATTGGATCTGTTTATGTCACATCAATTAGTCCAGGTAGGAAAATAATTACGGGATCTAGTGTTCACAGTGTCAGCAGCTTGTAATTCCAATAATTAAAGAGAATGTCAGGTATGTAAATCTCTCAGGATAAAAATCCTCGCCACAACACAGTGGTCGGTAGTTGGGAAATGTTAATTTTGGTAATTTCGCCACAGCGGGCTGAATGTACATGAAAGTGGAAAAAAGAATCAGGATAGCTATAGGTCCAGTTACAATTATTCTTATAGTCTTTTGTTGGTACTCTCTCTCTCTCTCTCTCTCTCTCTTTCTGGGTGAAACAAGAGGGCCAAACAGGTCAACCTCGAAGACCCGATATTTATATAAGAATGTTTTTTGGTACTGTTGGACTTAGACCCGTTTACTCAGATTCAAACCGCAGGTAGGTTTTGGTTTGTGACCCGTACTGGATTTTAGGAAGAAATTACAAAACATTTAATCACAATATCAGTATCTATCCTAACCCGCATAAAGGTATAATTTTATTATCCACTCGGTTATTAGATTTGATTAGAAAACACAAGTGTAAAGCTTATCTTATCGTTCTTATTAACCCGTAAAATAAATTTTAGTCATTTACAAAAATTACACATAATGGATTAGAGATAAATATATATTTCGTCGGTACGACATCGCCTAGTGCATTTACTAGTCAATTAAAATATCTCTTTCTGGTTAATAGCAATTAATCAAGTTTACGTTACAGCGGGAAGAATTATATATATATATATATATATTAATCTGCTAGCCAATTAACACAGTAAATCCTAGTGAAATATAAAATGTTAGTAAATATAGTTACCGCAACACAGAAAAAGAAACTATTTCCAATCGAAATACCAAGAAATCCACTTTAACAATGGTCTAGGGTTCGAAGCTAGTTGTTCCGAAAATTCTGAGGCTACTAGATAAATGATTTTAAAAGCTGGGATATATATATGAAATATACTACTGGACAAAAGTTAAGGGCCACCAAGAAAAACTCCACTATGGACCAATTAAATGCAACCATGTGTAAACAATTTATTACAAAATAAAGTTGATTCATCAGTGGAAAAGATCAGTCAAGTGTTTTTTAATAATGTGTGACTTACTAACAAAGAGAAATTCAACTCACTTTTTCACCTTTTGAACTAGTGGGGCGTGTTGCAAAAACCACGAGTTTTTGCAGCAACAATGGAAATTTTCACGTGCGGGTTAAAGTGACCCAGTTTTTGGACATTTAAAAAAAATTAACCTAGTGCACACAGACATCTAGCTGCGATTTCTAAATCCATTTTACTATTTGGAGTTACTAAGTTTTCGTTGGAGTTGTTTAATTTCTGTGCTTGGGGTAAATACTATACTAGAAATTTGAGTGATTAATGGTTAAGTCCGTCATTTTATTCCACTAGGATTTTTGTGCTTATTGGCTGGCGAATTAAAATGAGTTATAGCTAAATAGTTCCGGCTGTAGCGTCGATTTAAGTAATTGCTATTTAACCAGTAAGAGACATTTTAATCAACTAGTACATACACTGTTCATTATGAGTATTGACGAAATATATATTTATTTCTAATTCATGGTTATTAATTTTATAAATGACTAGAATTTATTTCACGGGGACTTTTATTAAACGATAAAATATGAGATACACTTGTGGCTTTCAATTAAAGTTAAATAACCGAAGTGGCTAAATAATATTATATTTTTCGCGGGTTAGAATAGGATTGAGAATACTATGATGGTTAAGTAGTATGCATTTTTGTCATCTTATACACAGTACTGGGTCAAACCCAAAACCTACCAGCGGTCTAAGTCTACGGCTTCCATATAAATCTGAGAATAATCATACAAAAGAACATTTTTACTTAGTATCTGGGTCTTCAAGGTGAACCTGTCCAGCTTCGTGTTTACGCCCAGAAAGAGACAGAGTACCAACCCAAAGAATCGTAAGAGTGACTTAGTAACTGGGCCTATAGATCCTGATCTCTTTTTCAAAATTTCATTTACATTAAGCCCGTTATGGCGACATCACCAACATTAACATTTCCCGACGTTTGACAATTTGTGGTGTGACAAGGAATTTTTATACTGAGAGAAGTTACCAACCTGACATTCCTATGTACTATAAATCTCAAGCTACTGACACTGTGAGCACTGTTAAATTTATTACCTGGACTAATTAAATGTGACATAAACAGAAATCCTAAATAAAAGTAACAAAGTGAACGTTCCCCGGAGAAGTGGATTTAATCTGTCTTTGAGGAGCTAGAGTTTTCTTTGCCAAAATAACACTGGATTTGCTGTGTGCGTGTGTCCTAAAGATTGTTCCAGAGGTTGCAAATCAAGTATTAGGTAAGAACGAATGAACGTGGCCACGGTTGTATGGAAAGAAAGAAAGCAGGAATGAGTAACTCTCTTATAGTATAATCCATGTACTCACTTTGTATATTTCTTACTGTGTTTTGCTAATACTGTTCATTTTCAGAATAGAATAACGTAAATACTCTGTTCTTTACAGTATAGTCAAATTCTATACCATAGTGCTAATTTTTGACCTTTTGGGGGTTAATTAACTTCTCTTTTTGTGGGATCTTGTCTCAACAAGGGGGGGTGGGGAGGGGTCAGGGGGGGGGGGGGGGCGGGGGGGGGGGGGGGGGGGGGGGGGGGGGGGGGGGAATAGTACTTATGGGTCTATTTCTTTATTAATTCTGTACCCCTATGATTTTCTTATATTCGATATATGATAATATATATGCTGTGAAGTTTCTTTATGGTAAATAAAATTTATATAAACTGTAATTTCTGTGTTGGTCAGCTCGTCCCAACATCCACATTCCATTAGTATAGTTTTCACGTGTGTGCGTCTAATTGTCGTCACTTATCTGTGTGTGTGTATGTGAGTGGTGGATATATATATTAATATATAGAAAGGGAACTGTCGGAACAACACATTTTTTAAGTTGTAACCGATAGGCTGGACTAGAGTAGTTTTTTTTCTCAAATCCAGGGACAGATTCTACCTTTTCACCAACTCACTAGTGAAATCTATCTGTTTACCTTATCTCGCACTGAGTCATCACCTTTATCAGTTCTATTCAGAAGGGACCTAACATTGTTCTTAATCACCTATCGGAAATCTACGACACACATCATAGCAAGATTTTCCTGCGGCCGTTTTCCCACAATTAGGATTAAGTAGCTGGTGAATATTTGTCTAAAGCATGAGGCTGGCAACCTCATCATAAAACAAATTGTCAAAGAAAGCACTGATGCTAGAGCATGTGATTGCTTGCTGGAGGCTTCACAATAAGAAAAAACAGCTGTTAACTATAATAAAATGTTCTCGTCAGAAGATACATTATACAGCAGCCTAAAGTAATCACCAGATGTGCTAATTCGCCCCTTACTAATTTGTTAAACATGAAGTCATGCATGCTTACACCAGTAGAATTTTAATGACAGCCACGAACTGAAAATCAAGCTATTAGCCGCTGTATAAAAAAAATGCATATGTTGCTATATATGTGATTCAGTTTGTCAGCCTGGGAGATCTTCAATCTACAACATACAAGAGTGGTGTGGTTGTTAAGTCAACAGATTGGGGTATCACATTTATCCTTGCGAACGATTTATGTGGCATATAGTGATGACATTTAAAACTGTAATGTTTGAGAGTTTCATCGTCACCATTACCCATACCTGTGTAGTGAGATCTGATGCCTAGTCTTCTCGGATAAGGGCGAAAACATAGGTCCCGTGTGTAAGTTGCGCACGTTAAAAATCCCTGGGCAGTTGGAAATCGTAAAAAGTAGGTCATACGGCAGCTGCCCTGGCAAAATGTAAAAAAAATTAGGAAACCTACCCACCATACAAATATTTATACAATATATATTTCCTGTTTACACACACTGAGATCCTCGCCGGTGCTACAGAGTTCGTGCACTTTGCTGAGATCCTACTTACGTGATCTAAGGGAGGAGATCGGGGCACTTATGGAGTTGTCCGTATGCAATGAAGATGGTCCTTAAAAAAAAAAAAATCAAACCGTTACCTTTACCTAACAAGCAAAACGATACATCCATGGTCAACTCTGTGACATAATTCTCGAGAATGAAGCTTTAATATACTCGAAAACCTTTGAAAGAAAGTCCATTTCTGTACTGCACCTTAGAAAAAAAATTAAATTAGATGAAACAAGCAATTCAGAAATAACAAGAGGAATGGCATGAAACTTAACATCAACAAAAACAGAAAACGCAACACATCTTTATCAGTGGAGATGACAAAGAGCGTTCACATTTAATTACTTACTTAGTCGTTCCTATTCTTCCCTGGATTGTAAAGGTTTGCCAGAGAAAGCACCATATTATCCTATCGGCTGTTTTCCTCCTGGCCTGGTTTTAATCCAGTCTTCGGTCCTTCAGAGAGTGTCTAGTGTTGTCCTCCCAGCGGATTCTGGGTTGTCCTGGAGGTCCTGATTCCTGGCTCTTGGTGTCCACTATTTGTCGTAGTAGCAGATCTTCTCGAGTTTTGAGGCCTTGTCATATCGTCTCTTTGCGAACCATGTCTCGTCTTGTTACATGTCCCACCTTTCTTAGTATCACGAAATATGCTCTTTCTTTTGTTCTGGTCTTTCTCTCCACACCTGTATTATTGTCTACCACTCCTATTACGTGCTGCCTTCTCCCAATATTTATTGTTTACGCTTTCATAGTTCAAGGTGTTCTTGTCACATCTTTTTTTTTTCTAAAATGTCACTCCTTAATTTTACCTGAGCGCGTGAAAAAACATCGACTTTGTTTGTGCTAAGCAAAATTGCACCATTGACTTCTCGGTTATCGCCGCTCTAGGGGGAGTAAAAGTCTCCACCAAGCGACAGTTCTATTGTTAATCCAGACTTCTGAACTGGGAAGATACCTAATCATGTTGTTTGCTGTGGTCCAATATGGATGAACAGACGTTAACTGGAGATAAGACGGCAGTTAGCAAATATGCTGTGCCCAAAAACATCTTGGTAAAGATTAAATCTAAGTCGATGACAATCTTGGAGAAGATTATCAGTAATAGATCTATGAAGTGGGACCCAAGACGCATCAAAAGTGAGGAATGCAGTAAGCGACCCATAGCTTGACTGCCTGCGTCAGGGTCAGCGAACCAGAGCTGACCAAGACCCTACTCCACCTCCACGTGGCGGTCCTGGAAACAGGCTGCAACACTGCAGTCTGGCTGAGGAGTAGGGATCGAAGAGGGAAGGCAAACCCGGTCCCCAAAAATGTCGTGCGGAAGTCGGATGTGTCGGCCGAAAGGCGCAAATACCGCAGCTTCGCTGTAAACGGACACAACACTATCAACGTTCTTTTCAGGACGAACGAGGAATAAGAAGAAGAAGATCTATGAACTTGTGAGTTGTGAAAATGATAAATTCCCATGGAAGTAGCAAGACCTTATATGGTAATGGAGTTTGAAAACAACATCTTATCGGTTAGAAGGGTTCATCTTCTTCTTTGATCCTTAGCCACCGACCGTCAAAGCAGTCAGTGGCCATCACACCCTGGTGGCGTCTTGTAGGGCAACAACAAATTGATTCCACTTTGCTCGGTCAGTGGCCAGCCTTTGTACAGTGCCCCAACTCTGGTTCATTCTTTGCATCTCAGCCTCCACAGTCCTCCGCCAAGTTGTTTTTGGTCGGCTTCTCTTTCGTTTTTCTTCAGGGTTCCATAGCATAGCTGTTCTTGTGATGGCATCGGGGTCTCTTCTGAGGACATGGGCAACCCAGCTTCAGCGTCTGCTAGCTATGATGGTGTACATGTCCTCTTGCTTGCTCCGAGTAAGCAGATCTTGGATGGTGATGGTATTCGGCCAAAAGATTCGGAGAATTTTTCTTAAGCATGTTGTGTGAAAAGAGGACAATTTCGACATTTCCTTCTCTGTAACTCTCCAGCATTCCGCACCATAGAGAAGCACAGAAAGCACACAGCTCTGATATAATCTTAATTTTGTGCTAGTGCTGTACTGAGAGGACTTGATGTTGTTTAGACTAAAAAATGCTGTTCTTGCTTTATTCATTCTGTTGATGTTTTTGCTTCCTCCGCCGTCTGGTGTTACTATGCATCCTAGGTATGTGAAGGTGTCTGTCTGTTCCAGTTGCTGATTCCTTATTGATGTGGGCTCAGGGTTGCTCACATTGAGCGTCATGACCTCTGTCTTCTTTAGATTGATGTTCAAGCCCACCTGCTGGCTATACTTATTAAGTCTATCCGTTTTTTCCTGGATGTGTTGATGTGAATGTGCAAGTAGTGCAATGTCATCTGCATATTCCAGATCTTCCAATGTAGAAAATGTAGTCCATCTTATTCCTCTTGGACTGCCCTCTGTTGTCTGGCGCATCACCCAGTTTATGACTGTTAAAAAAAGAGTGGTTGATAAGGGGCATCCCTGTCGTACTCCTGTCTTCACCTCAAAGGTTAGGTTGCTCTGCCCAACGCTACACGTAAAGTTGGCTTAGAGGCTTTTTATGATTGACACTATGCAGCTTGGAATTCCATAAGCCCTCAGTATTTTCCATAAACTGTCCCTATGCATACTGTCAAAAGCCTTTTCAAAATCAACGAAATTAATGTACAGCTGGCTTTGCCATTCTGAGCACTGCTCTATAATGTTCCTGAGGGTTAGAAGCGTAGGGAAAAAGATTTCGCTTGTTTAAGGAAATTGTATAAACATTTGGGACCCCAAGATGCAGCAATAGTGAATGCAGTCAGTGACTCATAGCTTGACTGCCTGCGTCAGGACCAGCGAACCAGAGCTGGTCAAGACCGTGCTCCACCTCCACGTGGTGGTCCTGGAAACAGTCTGCAGCAGTGCAGGCTGACTGAGCGAGCATGGATCGAAATGGGAAGGCAAACCCGGTCCTTAAAAAATGCCGTGCAGAAGTCGGATGTGTCGACCGAAAGGTGCAGATATCACAGCTTAGGCGCAAACAGACACAACGCAACCACCGTCCTTTTCAGGACGAACGAAGAAGAAGAAGAAGAAGTATAAACATTTGTTTAAAAAAAAAATAAAATAAAGAAGTCAAATAGCGATATTCAATTGTTGACATGTGTTATCTGATCTTGTCATTTGCTATGAACGCAGCGATATTTTCAATATTTTATAAGCTGTGACAGAAACCAATTCCAGTTGCCGTAAGCCAACATTCGTTTTATCGCATTCACAGTCAATCGATGTGTCTCATGAAAAGCGATTAAAGCAAACCTCGATATTGGCAACCGTACAATCAAGTTTACCACCAAAAAAAAAAAAAAAAAAATGGCGAAAAGTTTTACTTTTTTAAATTACTTGTGTTTTTATCTTCAGCTCGTTAGTTGCTGCTTTGAGTGGTGAGTTTTATTATTGTTCCGTCCGAATATGGTGTAATTTTTTAGAGGTTGCATTTAAACAAATATCCACACGGTTTTGTTCCCCAGGCGTGTCGTTAAATCCTGTAAACGGTGTTCTAACTCCCAGGCTGCGTTCGTGTAATCTGACACTGCTAGCTGTGAACACGACATAGACCTTTGAATTTTTAATCTTCATGGCAAAAAATGTGAAATATAGAAACCTACACACCACAAAAATATTTATAGAATGTGTCATTCCTATATACACACATTGGGATTCCCACTGGTGCTATAGAGTTCGTGCAATGTGCTGAGATCCGCCTTGTGTTATCTAAAGGAGGAGATCGGAGCACTGATGGAGTTGTCCGTCTGCAATGAACATAGTACTTAAAACTAAACCCAACCACTCTACATTCAGTTCTCAGTTTGTCAAGAGTGAATTGAAACTTACGCAAAGGAAGCTTATTCCGCATGTTAGAAGGAAGAAATCCACTTCCTTTTAGCACATTATGAGA
This sequence comes from Oreohelix idahoensis, assembly GCA_024509875.1. Taxonomy (NCBI): domain Eukaryota; kingdom Metazoa; phylum Mollusca; class Gastropoda; order Stylommatophora; family Oreohelicidae; genus Oreohelix; species Oreohelix idahoensis. Next base: position 109,922 of record JAMPIV010001128.1, read on the forward strand.
AGAAGAAAGCTGAGATATATCGTGACAACAGGAAAGACTGAAGAAGAAAGCTGGGATATATCGTGAAAACAGGAAAGATTGAAGAAGAAAGCTGAGATATATCGTGACAACAGGACAGACTGAAGAAGAAAGCTGGGATATATCGTGACAACAGGAAAGATTGAAGGAGAAAGCTGGGATATATCGTGACAACAGGAAAGATTGAAGGAGAAAGCTTGGAAATATCGTGACAACAGGAAAGATTGAAGAAGAAAGCTGGGATATATCGTGACAACAGGAAAGATTGAAGAAGAAAGCTGGGATATATCGTGACAACAGGAAAGACTGAAGGAGAAAGCTGGGATATATCGTGACAACAGGAAAGATTGAAGAAGAAAGCTGGGATATATCGTTACAACAGGAAAGATTGAAGAAGAAAGCTGGGAAATATCGTGACAACAGGGAAGATTGAAAAAGAAAGCTGGGATATATCGTGACAACAGGAAATATTGAAGGAGAAAGCTGGGATATATCGTGACAACAGGGAAGATTGAAGAAGAAAGCTGGGATATATGGTGACAATAGGAAAGATTGAAGGAGAAAGCTGGGATATATCGTGACAACAGGAAAGATTGAAGGAGAAAGCTGGGATATATCGTGACAACAGGAAAGATTGAAGGAGAAAGCTGGGATATATCGTGACAACAGGAAAGATTGAAGGAGAAAGTTGGGATATATCGTGACAACACGAAAGACTGAAGGAGAAAGTTGGGATATATCGTGACAACAGGAAAGACTGAAGGAGAAAGCTGGGATATATCGTGACAACAGGAAAGATTGAAGAAGAAAGCTGGGATATATCGTGACAACAGGAAAGATTGAAGGAGAAAGTTGGGATATATCGTGACAACACGAAAGACTGAAGAAGAAAGTTGGGATATATCGTGACAACAGGAAAGACTGAAGGAGAAAAGCGTGACAACAGGAAAGAGCTGAAGGAGAAAGCTGGGATATATGAAAGATATTGAAGGAGAAAGCTGGGATATATCGTGACAACAGGAAAGATTGAAGAAGAAAGCTGGGATATATCGTGACAACAGGAAAGATTGAAAAAGAAAGCTGGGATATATCGTGACAACAGGGAAGATTGAAAAAGAAAGCTGGGATATATCGTGACAACAGGAAAGATTGAAGGAGAAAGCTGGGATATATCGTGACAACAGGAAAGATTGAAGAAGAAAGCTGGGATATATCATGACAACAGGAAAGATTGAAGAAGAAAGCTGGGATATATCGTGACAACAGGAAAGACTGAAGGAGAAAGCTGGGATATATCGTGACAACAGAAAATATTGAAGAAGAAAGCTGGGATATATCGTGACAACAGGAAGGATTGAAAAAGAAAGCTGGGATATATCGTGACAAAAGGGAAGATTGAAAAAGAAAGCTGGAATATATCGTGACAACAGGAAAGATTGAAGGAGAAAGCTGGGATATATCTTGACAACAGGAAAGATTGAAGGAGAAAGCTGGGATATATCGTGACAACAGGAAAGATTGAAGGAGAAAGCTGGGATATATCGTGACAACAGGAAAGATTGAAGAAGAAAGCTGGGATATATCCTGACAACAGGAAAGATTGAAGGAGAAAGCTGGGATATATCGTGACAACAGGAAAGACTGAAGGAGAAGGCTGGGATATATCGTGACAACAGGGAAGATTGAAGAAGAAAGCTGGGATATATCGTGACAACAGGAAAGATCGAAAAAGAAAGCTGGGATATATCGTGACAACAGAGAAGATTGAAAAAGAAAGCTGGGATATATCGTGACAACAGGGAAGATTGAAGAAGAAAGCTGGGATATATCGTGACAACCGGAAAGATTGACGGAGAAAGCTGGGATACATCGTGACAACAGGAAAGATTGAAGAAGAAAGCTGGGATATATCGTGACAACAGGAAAGATTGAAGAAGAAAGCTGGGATAACTCGTGACAACAGGAAAGACTGAAGGAGAAAGCTGGGATATATCGTGACAACAGGAAATATTGAAGAAGAAAGCTGGGATATATCGTGACAACAGGAAAGATTGAAAAAGAAAGCTGGGATATATCGTGACAACAGGGAAGATTGAAAAAGAAAGCTGGGATATATCGTGACAACAGGAAAGATTGAAGGAGAAAGCTGGGATATATCGTGACAACAGGAAAGATTGAAGGAGAAAGTTGGGATATATCGTGACAACAGGAAATATTGAAGGAGAAAGCTGGGATATATCGTGACAACAGGAAAGATTGAAGGAGAAAGCTGGGATATATCGTGACAACAGGAAAGATTGAAGGAGAAAGCTGGGATATATCGTGACAACAGGAAAGATTGAAGAAGAAAGCTGGGATATATCGTGACAACAGGAAAGATTGAAGGAGAAAGTTGGGATATATCGTGACAACACGAAAGACTGAAGGAGAAAGTTGGGATATATCGTGACAACAGGAAAGACTGAAGGAGAAAGCTGGGATATATCGTGACAACAGGAAATATTGAAGAAGAAAGCTGGGATATATCGTGACAACAGGAAAGATTGAAAAAGAAAGCTGGGATATATCGTGACAACAGGGAAGATTGAAAAAGAAAGCTGGGATATATCGTGACAACAGGAAAGATTGAAGGAGAAAGCTGGGATATATCGTGACAACAGGAAAGATTGAAGAAGAAAGCTGGGATATGTCATGACAACAGGAAAGATTGAAGAAGAAAGCTGGGATATATCGTGACAACAGGAAAGACTGAGGGAGAAAGCTGGGATATATCGTGACAACAGAAAATATTGAAGAAGAAAGCTGGGATATATCGTGACAACAGGAAAGATTGAAAAAAAAAAGCTGGGATATATCGTGACAACAGGGAAGATTGAAAAAGAAAGCTGGAATATATCGTGACAACAGGAAAGATTGAAGGAGAAAGCTGGGATATATCTTGACAACAGGAAAGATTGAAGGAGAAAGCTGGGATATATCGTGACAACAGGAAAGATTGAAGGAGAAAGCTGGGATATATCGTGACAACAGGAAAGATTGAAGAAGAAAGGTGGGATATATCCTGACAACAGGAAAGATTGAAGGAGAAAGCTGGGATATATCGTGACAACAGGAAAGACTGAAGGAGAAGGCTGGGATATATCGTGACAACAGGAAATATTGAAGAAGAAAGCTGGGATATATCGTGACAACAGGAAAGATCGAAAAAGAAAGCTGGGATATATCGTGACAACAGGGAAGATTGAAAAAGAAAGCTGGGATATATCGTGACAACAGGGAAGATTGAAGAAGAAAGCTGGGATATATCGTGACAACCGGAAAGATTGAAAAAGAAAGCTGGGATATATCGTGACAACAGGGAAGATTGAAAAAGAAAGCAGGGATATATCGTGACAACAGGAAAGATTGAAGGAGAAAGTTGGGATATATCGTGACAACAGGAAAGATTGAAGGAGAAAGTTGGGATATATCGTGACAACAGGAAAGATTGAAGGAGAAAGTTGGGATATATCGTGACAACAGGAAAGATTGAAGGAGAAAGCTGGGATATATCGTGACAACAGGAAAGATTGAAGAAGAAAGCTGGGATATATCGTGACAACAGGAAAGATTGAAGGAGAAAGTTGGGATATATCGTGACAACAGGAAAGATTGAAGGAGAAAGCTGGGATAGATCGTGACAACAGGAAAGATTGAAGGAGAAAGAGACAGATTACAACAAAGAGAGAAGATACTGGACAGTTTGACGACATAACATGGAAAGAAGTCAACAACAGAGTTGATAGTACTGGCGACAGAAAGTTGTGGAGAGATATGATCGTCTACGCTATCAGACATTGCATTTTTTTTTCTTTTTTTGCGTATGCCCGCTATTACTCGAGGCGAAATCTCGGGTTGGTATGTCTAACCTGAGACTGATTGATGTTTACGTGAGCATCCCTTATTTTTCTTGTACAGAGACAGGTGTCCCTCGCCATTCAGGCAGATACTCGCCGATTTCGGAGGTACCCATTAGAGCTGGGTCGGCTCAGGAGCCGCCAGTCCCTGGTCGACGACACTCCTTCAAAGGTCCTCGCCTGGGCTCGAGTTAATCCAGTCCAAATCCCGGTCGACGCAAAAATCTTCAAATGTCCTCGCCCGGGTTTGATCCTGGGTCACCCGATCGCCAGCGCAGTTTGGTAACCACTACACCAGCGCGGCTCCCAGACATTGTACTTGAAGAAGAAGGATTAAAACTAGTAAAATAATAATGATGGTCAAGAACAAACAAAAGATGATACCAAACAAAAACAAAAAAAAAAAGCACAAACGTCTGCAGAATTTCATTAACTGTTGCTTGCGCAGAATACATAAATTAAAATATGTCAGAATTACAATACAGGCGACATGTTCAGCTCTTTATCAGGGCATTATTATGCCAGCTGACTGACACTAGTGGTCCCTACTGGGCTTAATGTTCATCAACGCTGCGCTAGAGTTCATATAGTTCTTTCTCTCTCTCTCTATCTCTCTCTCTCTCTGGTGACTGGCGGCAGCAACTGACATAATCGAAGGACGTCTGACTAGGTTAAGACAGCCGTGCCTAGCCAAAAGAAGGTAAGCACGCAAGGGAAAAGCAAAATGAAAGATTAAACAAACATCTGTTGAAATATAGATGAGGAAAAGACGCTAGTGGTAGATAGAAAGTAGTTGATATCAGCACAAGGCAGTTCTAGTTCTGGAATTCCCAGAGCAAAAGATACAGATACTATCTATCTATCTATCTATCTATCTATCTATCTATCTATCTATCTATCTATCTATCTATCTATCTATCTATCTATCTATCTATCTATCTATCTATCTATCTATCTATCTATCTATCTATCTATCTATCTATCTATCTATCTATCTATCTATCTATCTATCTATCATCTTTGGAACTATCTTCCACATGATCTAAAAAATAACAACCTCAGTCCTTATTCATACAATCGTAGACTTTTCGAACACTTTATGAGCTCTGATTATCTGCCCCCTTAATGTGATTATTTTTCGAACAAATGATATAATACCGAATGTAGGTTTAATTATGATGCTTGTACTTTTCAACATATTTTTTTCATGATGATACTTAGTTTGTACTTTTCAACATATTTTATTTCTTGTTTATAATTAGATACTGTGAATATACTATTATTTGACCTTTACAACGTTGAATTCTTTTACATGAATGGGTAAAATGCATGTGAGAATAAATGAAATCAGTATAAAAGACGAGAGAAAGGAAAGGCAGAATGTCAGACGGACCTGCGTGCCCAATTCTCAAACCTTCGTTCGTTCGTTCGTTCTATCTATCGTTCTGTCTGTCTGTTTGTTTGTCTACCTACCAACCTACATATCTATCTATCTATCTATCTATCTATCTATCTATCTATCTATCTATCTATCTATCTATCTATCTATCTATCTATCTATCTATCTATCTATCTATCTATCTATCTATCTATCTATCTATCTATCTATCTATCTATCTATCTATCTATCTATCTATCTATCTATCTATCTATCTATCTATCTAGCTATCTATCTATCTATCTATCTTTCGATCGATCGATTCTACGGGTGTGGTGAAGTCTGAATCCTATCTCGGCCATCATTCAAAACATAACACTGTACATTCCGAGAAGTCAAGCAACAATTCAAAACGGCAGCTCGGCACACGCAATGCTAATATTTTATAAGGCCTTTCAGTATGAACACGAGAAAGTGTAGATGTGACAATTTTTCGAAAGGCAATGTGCAGTAATAAACGGTATACTTTAGTAATGAAAGACTAAATTCGATAATAGGGATCATTAGCTTTTGGCAGATATCTATATTTTCACTGGAAGTGGTGTAGGACAGAAGGAATTGGGATTTGAAGGCAGCGAAGCTTGACTCATGTCGCACGTACCACTGTTTAGGCTGCTCCAGTGAAAAGTCGGATTAACCGCGGAGAAAGATAGATATTTATTATTAATATGTGCCTTATAGAAGTTGATAAATGTGTGTAGAATCGCTGTGTAGTTCTTTGAAGGAATTCAAGCATGTGTTAACCAAATTAAATTGTCAAATGAAAGCAGATGGACGAGTAGATTGTGATGATAGTTTAGGAAAGTATTTTGAAGATGTTAAGCTTGCTGCAATGGACCACCCTATTAGAAAGAATGAAAGAAATTGTTTTACTGAATAAATTGAGTTGTATCTTAAAATTTTCCACAAGGCCTTTCTGATTTTAAGGAAGCAAATCATTGACAAACTGTAACCAGAGAGTTACTGGAATAGTGTGCTATTAATTGAATGAATTATGTTAGTTCTAACTTACTATGATTCTCATGAGTAACCACATCTTATCTGAACTGTCTTATCCTACTTCCTGACTGGATAGGGTGAACGATACTATGTAGGATATACAGTTGACATTAAAAAATCCGGCAACCTCCGGACCTGAGGAGTGCCGGATTGTTGAAAATGCCGGATTTTTGTATGGTTATATATGCTATATATATTTAACAGAAAATGAATACCTGTACAGTCCTCTAAAGAAAGAAAATTAAAAACTAAATGAAAAGCAAATGAAATTTTAATGTTCATCAACTAAATAAAACAGTTCTACAGAATTTTAGTTCAACAGCTGCATCAAAACATAAACGGCTCCAGAAAACAGTGGCGCGCCAACGCGGTAAATTAAAAAATGCGCTCCGAAATCCATGCCGGAAATCTGAAGGAACCGGATTATCGATGGCCGGATTTTTGAATGTCAACTGTATGTTTATTACATTTCAGGTTAAATACTGGCTTGAAGAGTTTACTAATTATATCGTGCCTAAGTCAGCTGGAGGAAGTTCTTGTTGTTTAGAGCCCTTGTGAAATGTCAGAGGGTCTTCAACAGTGCCACCTTTAAGATTGGAAGAACCGCAGTTGTGGGATTCTTTCCAGTTACATTGCCGGGCAAGGCTAGAAAGACTTTTTCAAGATAAGTAACCTTGTTTGGGGCTACTTGTCTTTACAAAACTTTACCACACCAAAGAAATTAAAAACTTACGAGTTTATTATCTACAAAAGAACAGTGAAATGAAGAAACACAAGCACGTGGTATTAAAGAACATAGTAAAAGCCCTTATAACTTGTGATATAATAATATTAACATTGGTTCACGTTTAGCACAGAAGAAAGACAGTTTTCATCAAAGATCAAGAAAACAGATGAAGATGAACTGTATTAGTTACCATTTAACTGTAAATGTAATATAAATACGTGAAAGTGAAACCATTTATATTTTTTTAATCAATTTTATTTTATTTGCAAATTACCCAACAGAACAAAGAAAGATCTTGTACATAAATAAATTATAAATTGTACCAACAGTCTTTATTGAATTATTTAAGTTTGATTCATAGTTCTTGTTGGTTAGTTAATTACCCCTAGCAGAGTCATAGTCTAAGGTTAGTCTGGAGAGGGGCATCATAGGAACCTAAGATAGTACATTACCATCTCATCTAGGAACCTATACAGCTTGACTATACCTTTGATGTCGATACACCATTACTCTTTTCAGAGAATGGGTTATTTCTTTTAAGACCAGTCTCTTATCTGGCCCTCTCCTGGTATCATCTGATACATCTATTTGTCCAGGATATCATTATCATATTATTTTTACCTCTCGCTACAACGGGACGCATAAGTTGACACACCTCTCAAAGCCGTGGAAAAATCTCTTTTCTATTGTATATCTTTCAGCAATGCACAACATTAATAAGGGTAATTGAATCTTTCAAATCACGATGATGGGTGACAGTATCCGGTTGGCATTGCTAACGAAACTATAGTTTCTTTCCGGTGGCTTCATAAACGAATATATATATACTTTATAAATAAAAAGATCAATTTTAAAGACCTGTTTCATTTTTATCTTTCACAAATATCCTTAGTTTCTGTAATCATCTCTTCGGGTGTTGGTATAGTAACTGCTATGAATATCTACTTACTATCGTGAGAGCTTCAACGTTAATAATCAGATCAAGTTGGCTTGACATATTTCTATTGTCATAGATCGAAGAACTTTAAGTTGAACTAATACATGGCTACCTCACTGGGCATGTATGATTATAATAAGGCATTGCTTCGACTTGCCATATTGATATTGCTTCTCTAAACTTGGTATCAGCAGTAACAATATCCTTCATTAAATTTGTGATGCTTTGATACGCAGTAGACACGTCACAATACCGCCATCTTAGTTACTTGGTACCAACACGAACAGTGTACTCACATGACAATCAAACTTGATTTTATCACTTTTAAAATATTCAGCAACATAATCCTGGACATGCACCCAACACACTGCAAGCTCACACAGCGTTAATGAGGGCTGTTATCTCATATGTAGACTCCAACACGACGACGTGAAAAACACAACACAAACGTTCGGCCTACCACGCCGCCATCTTGGGGAAATACATAAACACATACATATATTTTCACATAATGTTAATGTTTAAAAGGCTAGGTATTGACAGTGCATTTCTGCTCGGCCTTAACTGATCGGTGAAGATATTGTTATAGGCAAAAAATATAACTTTCAATTCTTTGCTGTAGTTCTGTATTCTTTAATAACCATACTTTTTCTGTTTTCACCTTAACTTAAGAAACGTAAACAGTGAACGATACTGATACAAGGTGGTTTAACAAACTTAATCAATAGATAATACTGATTCAAGATAACTTAACAAACGTAAACAATAGATGATACTGATTGTAGTGGATTTTGATGGTATTGTATGGTTGATGTTACCTAGTGTGATGTATGAGGTCAGCTGTGAAGGCTCCAGAGATAAATGTAGATGTGAATTACAGAAGGCCCTTCTTACTACCACTTACGACCTCACACATATCTTTTTTACTAATGAATGTAGCTACGTTAAAAGTCTAGGGTACTGATATGTAATGTGTTGTGGTAGATTACATACACACACACACACAGATAATCAATAAGTCTAATAATATTAATAAAATTTATAACACACTGAACTAACTCAGGCTGTTTTAGTTTTAAAATTTAAATCTTTTGATAAATTTATTTGTTCTGAACCAAATGTTTAGTTGGTCAGTACGTAAGAAATATTATGGAGTTATAAATGGAATGCAAAATTGTATGACATAATAAAATGGAAAATGTGTACCTAATTATTTCAAATGACTGGTTAATAGTAATTATATTAAGATAGTCCCAGGAGAACTTATTACTAGATATGCTGTTGGGGTGGTGTCATCACTCCCACTCTGTGACTACCAAAACATTGTCCATTTACTGATGGGAGGAATACAAGTTTTATTTCCCAAAATGGTATGTTCTAGTTGATGGTAATATAGTTGCTGAGTTAGTTAGTAAATTAGTTGGTGAATGTCCAGCAGGCCAGACGCTCACGTATCTTGACTGAGTAGTTCTGGTGCTGGAATCTGGTGGCCCACTCCTCTCCGAATCTGGAGTACACCGTTAGACTTCACTGACACCAATCTTAGTCTGCACAGGCACACTCTTGTGTAGTCTTATAACAGCATTTGACACCACTTCGGTGCCAAATAGAAACTCACAATTCTGAAACAAAAGTATTAGGTCATGTGTCAGAACTCTACCTCCTGAGCCACTTCTGCACACAACACGACACCACAACACCACACAGAATGGGTCAGATCTCTCTGACCACACAGCACATCTTACCTAGTTGTTTTCACATAGTACTAGTTCCCCAAGACTACATTGCATCTGAGATATGTTCAATAGCTTCCTGCTATTAAATAAGATATGTTCCACTGATCTCAACACTAGATAGTTTTATTTAGGCGTTCCTATATATTTTCTTTGTATGTATGTCTCTAGACCCTGAACTTGGGCTGGGGATCTAGGGCGAACACTTACTTGTCGTAATCATTTTTATGATATGGCAGTATCAATCACTCGAATTATTAAAATATACAAATAAATATTGTTCATTCTTACCAGAATTCAGAATTGAGAACACAGTTAAATTTGCTAGCAAAACTCAAAATGCTGCTGGCTGTATGATGGCGTCCCACTATATTTGTATTCTTCTGGAATCAACACCACTATTAATTTAAACTGCGTCTCTGAACAGACTTATGTCAAATGGCAAAATTTCACATCTCTGTCCCGCTACTATAAAATGCGTTGACCAATCACCGACTTCCCCCCTAACTTTCAAATCTATAACCAAAAGTCACTTCAGTCAAATCTCAGTCAAGTATGTATTACGGTCTGTTAGTCCGTCTGTCTCTACTTGTTTTTTCATAAAAAACACGCTTGGTTCTACATGCATTTCCTACACGAATCTGCCTCCTAAGTTATTTTTAGCTACAATTCTCCACCATTTCCCCTCTCTTTAATTACAGCTCGATTTTTACGTTTGCATGCTCAAGGCCAAAATTTTTGAAACTTTTAGTGACATTGTTTAACAGTGCAGTCGCTCGTCTGATATGAACAATACAGTCATTTGTCAATATCTTCCTTATTATCTATCCGTCTGTATAAATGAAAGCATATTATTTCTCTGCTCAAGATGGGCTATCACACTAGCTAGGTTTTATTTTCATAACTCTATTATTAAGAAAAACATATTTTTTCTCAAGTTTAGTTTTTGAAATTTGTTCGAGAACCTTCTCTCATGTGTTTTGCCGCGGCATTCAAATAAAGACCAAGTATCGAAAAACGTCCAAGAAATGACTGTCTCGAATAAGAGCTAAGGTCCTTTTCTTGTCCATTTCCTTACTTTGTGTCAACTAGGGACGAGAATTTTTTTCCTTTCACCCCCAATTGCGTCTTTTTGCCGTTCGAACTTCTAACACGTGTTCAGTCATATCTTTCCTTTTTTGATCTCCGTTTCATTCCCCCCGTCTACAAAGGGTAAACGTTCCGTCTGCACGTCTAACTAGATAATTTGAATGGTGGCAGGAAAGGCGGGCATGGGCGAGCATGTCTCCTAGTATCTTACGCATTATTTTTATCCCTACATTTTATCGTTAATTTTGGAGATATTTTAACGTTGTATCATGGTAAAATTATCACACATCTCCCCACCTGAGAACATGCACTACGGCAAGTTCCAAAACCAGTGATACACATAGATAAAATTACTCCGCACGCCTACCACTACTCTAATTTTGATCACAGGGGTGCCGACTGAGGAAATCTGCACCGACATTCAATGACCCTGGGATGTATTCGATAATAAACTGATAAGTTTGCAGTAATAAAGACCACCTCAACAATCTTGCGTTTTCATGCTTAGCCTGAGATAAGAATACCAGGGGCTGATGATCCGTCTGGACCACAAAAGTCCTACCATACAGATAGATTTGAAACTTTTTTATCGCCCAGATTAACGCTAAACATTCCTTTTCGCTTGTAGAATATCCTTGTTCCGCTTTATTCAATTTGCGGCTTGCATAAGCGACTGGGTTCAGTTCCCCATCGGGTGAAGATGACCTCTGCAACAAGGCCGTCCCGAGGCCTACATTACTTGCATCTGTTCTCACCACAAAGTCCTGTGTCAAATCAGGCAATTTGAGAATAGGCTTGCTAGTGAGTTTTTCCTTTAATTCTTGGAAAGCTAATTCACAGTGCGCAGTCCAAATAATTTTATCTGGAAGTCTCTTGCGAGTCAGATCAGTCAGAGGAGCACAAATAGTGTTAAAATTTTTGATATATTTTTGATAAAATCCGCATAACGACACGAATGATCGCACGTCCTTTTTTGTTTGTGGTCTAGGTGCTCTCTGCAGTTTTTCCAGGTTCTTGGGATCAGGGGTCATGTTACCCTGATATACAGTGTGTCCCAAGAATTCCAACTCTTTGCATCCAATACAACATTTTGTTGGCCTAGCAGTTAAGTTCGCCTCCCTAAGCCTAACAAATAACATTTTTAGAGAGTTAATGTGTTCTTCAAATGTCTCTGTGGCGACGAGAATATCATCCATGAAATTCGTGATACATGGGTTATTCAGGGGATCCAACAATTTGCGCATCATCCTTGAAAATACACTCGGAGCATTTTTTCAATCCGAATGGTAGCATGTTGAATTCATAATGTCCTTCCGATGTGCTAAACGCTAAATAAGGTCTCACTTCAGGCTTCACTGGAATCTGGTAATAGTGCTTTTGGCAGCTAGCGCCTTTACTAAGATCCACCTTTGAAAAGTATTTTGCCTTGTTTAATCTGGCAAATAACTGTTTTGTGTCTGGTAATGGATCCACTTGTCCTTCTGTGACAGCATTCAGTTTCCTGTAATCTATGCACAGTCTGTGTTCCCCAGACGGTTTCCTCAACAAAACTACACTGGAGCTAAAAGATGATTCACTGTGTGAAATAATCCCCTCCTTCAACAAATAATCTATTTCTTCCTTCAATGCCTTCTGCTTCGCGAACGGAATAGAATAGGCTCTCATACAGATTGGGTTTGAGTCTACCAGTTTCATGTCATACTGTAGCAAATTTGTATGTCCTGGTTTATCTGTTAATACATCTGTATGTTCCTCCAGAACCTGTTGAACTCTCTCCCTCTGATTTTTAGTCAGGTGCTTACTGACTTTTACCTGTGCGGCTGTTTCACAAGGATGTAATGGGTATTCATGCGAGGTGAGTGGTTCCTTTTGCATTTGAGTTGCGATAGCCAAGGTCAGTAAGGGGGTGCTTTCCTGGAGTGGTCTGTCCAGATACTTCTTTAAAAGGTTTACATGATAAACTTTCTCCTTCCCCTTTTGTCAATTTTATAGTTTGTTCTAGACACCTTCTCTAGAACTGTATATGGACCTTGCCATCCAATTTGTAATTTATTCTGGCTGCCGGGTAATAGAAGAAGCACCTTCTCTCCCACAGCTAGTTCTCTGTCCTTTGCCTTCCTATTAAAATATGCTGCATGTTTCTTCCTGGCTTGTCTCAAATTATCATTTGCCAGTTTCCATCCAGCTTTCAGACGAGTGGTCAGTTCGTTCACGTATTGATAAGATGAGGTAACAGTCTCTTCTGCCTTCTCATCTGTCCAGGTCCTTAATAAGGCTTCTAATGGACCTTTTATTGGCCTCCCAAATAGCAGAGTTGCGGGAGCCATCCCGGTTGAACTATGTGGTACCTCCCGATACGCAAACAACGCGGCGGGCAGGAATTGATCCCACAGATCCGGTTTTTCGTGTGCCAGCTTCCTCAGGATAGAAATGAGAGTCCCATTAAACCTCTCTACCTGGCCGTTCCCTTGCGGATGGTACGGACTACAATGAAAGTGTCTGGCTTGAAATAGCTTAAAAATTTCTTCCGTTAGTTTTCCCTTGAACTGAGAGCCATTATCAGTCAAGATTTGATGCGGGAATCCTAATCTTGTGAATATTGTAAGTAGTGCCTCTGCTACATGTTTTGAATCAATTGATGGTGTCACGTAGACAGTGACTTAATTTATTTTTCAATCTCGTCTCAATGTTATTACTCTTTAATGTTCTGTTTTCCTACACATTTTGTTTCTCTTTGCTTTGCTACCTGTGTGGCCCAATTGTTTTCTCCTTCTCAAACCCCACCCGAGGTTGTTTACGTTCGAGTCTGCAGCGGTCAGCGAACGATAATGTTACGTCAGCACACCTGGCCTGATCAGAAGAACGTCTGTTACGCTTAAAGTGTTAGAACGAGCCAAAGACGGTTTCTGTGAAAGAAACGGTTCGTTAGCGGCGGGTACCCTCTGTGGTCCGAACAGGGGAATTTCTCTGGTCGCTTTAAAACGTTTGATCACGAGCGGCGAGTACCCTTTGAGTCCTGGGTAGAATGGTTTGTAAGCTATAAGACTTGAAATTTTACTACGTCAAACACACTCGTAGAAGATTCCTGGCCCGTAGATGACCATCATGAGATAAGGCAAACTTTAACACAGTACTAGAATGTGTTTGCCTATGTTCTAGTCATTTTCGGGGTGAGTTGACATATCTTATTATAATATGATATATTCATGTTAGCTTTTATATATCTGTTAGGAAAGTGAATTCATTTCTGAGGACTTCTCCTAGTAATTTTATTCAGTGATAAGGTAGCGCTGTCTACGGCCTATTAAGTGGTGCTTAAACTGTTACGGTTTATCATGGGTTAAATGTTAAACTTACAATAACAGATATTAGGCGTAGAATCAGTCCACGAATGCTTACCATTGGGTTAAGAGTCAGCAAAATTAACTGTCATTTCTGTAAGATAATGTCAGGTGTGGATTGTTCACTTTAAAAAAAAAAAACTGAATAGTGAGATGCAGGTAATAACTCTGGATTATAGGAGATAGTCACTTATTCCTTTTTGATAGATATTTCTAGTGGCAAGGGAGAATCATTTTATGCTTACTTGTGTGGCTAGGCACTAGTCCATAACTTTCACAGAAAGCAGTCACCAGGCATAGATATAATTCTATCTTATGATTTAGCCACAACTGTATTATTATAGCAAGAACATTGCATTTTCTTTGTACTCATTTTGTGGGATATTAATATTTTGTTTCCCCAAAAGGGACATATGATTTATCTGTGTAATTTCAAATGCTGTAATCTGTTTATGTAAATTCACTTAATGTTGTAAGATGAATAAGCATATCCATTCAGCTGTATGTTTAGTTGGAAGAAGAGAAGTAGTTTTTTGATGTCAGAACATTTACTGACAGGTACATGGGTGTACAAAATATATTAAGCCTATGCGGGCGCGTGTTGATAATTGATATTTTTAAGGAACAGGAGACATGGTTAAAGACAGCCCTAAACTATCATAGCAATAACTACAATAAATTTAATCCCATAGTGGAGCGAAACTTTCTGTATAAAGTTAGTGTGATTTATTATTTGCTTGATGTAAAAGGGTGTCTCTTTTCGGTCTCAGTTTCAGGGGATACCGAATTGCTAGTCTAGTTTCCAGTCAGACGAAGAATGTCACCGTCTCTTCGGTCTAGAGGGATTCTGAGGATATCTAGCCCCACGAGTGTCACAGCCATACCTGAAACAACAACCCTTTGTCAACGCCATTTCCCTCTCACGGGAGTTAAGCTCACGCAATGCCACGAGCCAACGCTAAATCTGAAATCATCTAATGCAGTAGTAGTTTCCTACTCGCCTATTGGATTACCAGTCAGAGCAGTACGGCTTCCAGCACATAAATCAGCCCAGCATATCTAGCAGAATTCAATTTACCAGTCTCTGTATGCCTAAACGGGGCACTCAGCCAAGCCACAGTCAACCAGCCAAAACGGATTTAAAGCCTATTCTAGCGCCGGATAAGCACGCCTTGGGATCAGTTGTCCTCAAGTGACTTCGTCCCATGGCTTATTTCTGGATTATGTAGAACTTCGCACGTATGAGCAGCCATCTATGGACAGAGTTCCAGCCCCACTCACGCTATAAGGGGAGTCACCAACGTTTAGCACCAACAAAGAAAGTTTTGTAGGCTAGTCCCTCACGAAGGATCTACAAGTAATACACTTTCTGGAGCTAGCACATTTGGTCCCACGAAAAGCAGACAGGTGATGACGCCCAATTTATATTATGATTGAGTAATTGGCCGCCAAATGACGCGTGCACCATGAGGTGAGTAATGGTGCCCGTGGTCTGGTTTTGTGAAGTGTGCAGATGTGTTCAGTCAAACAATGATCATACAAAATAACAGGGCAATCCACATTAGGACGTCAGTAAACTCACGACGTATAAAGTCAATGATTCTTGTAACAGCCGATGACGTTTTTCTTCATTATTTATTGTGGACGCCACAGTGACAAAATGGTTACGCGAATATGTAGGCACATCAAACAGTCATTATCACAGCAACATTCAATACAGCAATGGACGGTAGACAGCATTACAATGATGAGTCAGATGCATGTTATATTTCATAGTGCTGTAAATGTAGTCAGGTGAAAAACTCCATCCTTTTCTATAACAGCCAGGAGATAACCAGATGTATGAGATCAGTTCACTCTCCTTAATCTGACTTCAGCAAGACAGGCACGTCTGCTGAAGTATAAATAATGTCCTCAAAAATATCCTCTAGATAACAAAGGTTTTCAAACCTAGTTCATGTAACAAAGTAGCAAGTAATAGTCCTTGGGACATGCATCAACCGATGCGATACAATACAGCAACACGTGAGCTGGGAAAAAACATCTCGTGACGACGACTTTCGAAGACAGGCTATGAATCAAACGTCGCTCACGACCAAAAAATCGATAGAGTTAATGAAAAGTTAATTTACCTTGCCTTCAGGAAATACACAGAAATATTACGCCTCCCCCGGCATGTGGAAATACACTAGAGGTATTATCTCGAATAAACGAAATATCCATTAAGAGGACTTCACATTCCTGACAGAACAAAAAATAGCGGAGATCCCCTCTTCAGCGAGGCATCTTCCTAGCTATACAAAATCGCTCACTGACTGACTGGTGGGCGGAAATCGATCGACCAAGAAGCAAGACCAGTCATGCGCAGTCCAGCGCAAAATGACCACAGCTCAGAACTTAAGACGCAAGGACCTTTACTACGAACCAGCGTAAGAATGATTACCTTAAAAGGATAACCCAACAGGTTGCCAACCGTTTTCTGAGAAAACGGCCTAGCATAGCAAACTTAACTGCATTCAATACCAACGCGAGGAGACAGCTGCTTACCGAGAAAAGTGACTATAAATTTCAAGCAGTTGTTGCCCTTGCGTTATAAAATATATATTGTAATAAAACGATGTTGCGAGAATTTCTCACGCAACATATCACCACCTCCTCCCGAAAAAAAAAAAAATGTGGAACATATTTTTTTTTTTTTAAATATCAAAGAGCATGCGATAAGCGGCTCAAAACGCACGAATTATGCGCTGATAATTAATTAAATTGCCTAACATGAGGCTAAATATAGAGTGTCTGGTGAGGATATACCTCAACAGAAAAATAAATATGTCTCAAAAAATATTCACATCGGGGAGGTGTCACCAACACACATCACGTTAGCATGTAAACACAATATACGTATGCAAGTTACCATAGACATCATTAAATAGCATAATCTAATATTGTCTTTAAAAATGGATGTACAAATCTGATAGAAAAATTTAATTAGTACATTATTTGACATGTAATGACATAAGTACATAGTAAAGTTAAACTACATGACGATCCAGGACATATCCTCTGGCATTCCGAGGGTAAGTACACAATCTAGAACTCGTCATGCTTGATAATAGTAAGGTAAGTCCTCAGCTCATCAATGACATTCTGAGAAAGTACAAGCAATATAATGCTAATTAATAACTAATATGCTTCATAAGGTACAATACTTTATTAATAATTGTGGCTGTTTAGTAAACTAACGGCCCTTATATTAACCACTCAGTCTTCCTCTATCATCTTAAAAAACGAACAGAAGAAGATGATAACAAAGCACGATAGTGTGTACATATAAAGTGAGTACAGATGTGCTAATCTATTGTAGTAATATAGGTGTGTTATGACTCTGTAATATATGGAAATATAGGACAGAAGTATTAGTTGGAGTCATGTGGGCATCTAGACAAAATGTCAGCCATCACATTATCCGCACCACGGATAGCTCGTACCGTGAAGTGAAAAGGTTGAAGAGCTATAGCATATCGAGTGGATCTCGAACTCTTCAAATTCTTAGTCTGAATAGCTGTAAGAGCTTTCTGATCAGTCTCTAGAATGAAATGTGCGCCCAGGAGGAATCTTTGTAGTTTTAGAATTGACCAAACCATCGCTAACAACTCACGGTCTAAAACCGAGTAGTTCCTCTCTGCCGCATTTAGTTTTCTAGAAATGTACATAACAGGATGCAGAGTATTTGCATATTCTTGCATCAGTGCTGCTCCAATCCCAGTGGATGAAGCATCACTTCGAAGAACAAAAGTCCTATCAAGAGTAGGTAATCTTAAGATGGGAGGAGAAGAAAATATATTCTTGATTTGGTCTAGTGAAGATTGGCATTCTTCAGACCAACGGACCAGATTAGGCGAACCTTTCTTCAACAATGTTGAGAGAGGTGCCATGATCGAAGATAAATTTGGAATAAATCTCCCATAAAATTGAATTAAACCTAAGAGACTCCTAACTTGTTTCTTCGTTTTAGGAACAGAGATGTTCAGTATTTTGGAAGTATTGTGGTCTTCTGTCTTCAAGAGACCATGACCAACACGATGACCCAGGAAAGAGATTTCACCAAAACCAACAAAAGCTTTAGAAGGTTTTGCTGTCAAATTATTCTCACGTAGAGTGGACAGTAAGTCATATAACCCTAAATAGTGATCTTCCCAGGTATCACTGAAGAGACAGATGTCATCTAAGTATGCGATGACATCCGAACGATGTGACAGAATTCGACGCATCATGCGAACGAAAGTGGCAGGGGCGTTCATGAGACCAAAAGGCATAACATTCCATTGAAATAGACCCCTAGGTGTAGAAAAAAGCAGTAAGAGGTTTGGCATGCTCTGCTAAAGGCACTTGCCAATAACCTTTAGACAAGTCAAGTTTAGTGAAGAATCTAGAATTAGAAAGTCTAATCAGTAGATCTTCTAACAAAGGCATCGGTTCAGCATCGAACTTTGTGACCTGATTCAATTTGCGATAATCAACGCAAATTCGTATGTTCTTATCCTTCTTCCGGACAATAACCATGGAAGAAGAATATGGTGAAGTCGATGGTTCAATTATATTTAATTGAATCATTTCATCCAATTCCTTTTCCACTTGCGACTGAAAGTGTATAGGGATAGGATAAGGCCTAACCCTAATTGGATTATTGTCGGTAAGAATTATGTCATGTTCTATGACATCTGTGTGTCCAGGAATGTCAGTGAGAACATCCTGAAATGTTTGTAACATCGACGAGACTTGTCGATGTTCGTCACCAG
This sequence comes from Oreohelix idahoensis, assembly GCA_024509875.1. Taxonomy (NCBI): domain Eukaryota; kingdom Metazoa; phylum Mollusca; class Gastropoda; order Stylommatophora; family Oreohelicidae; genus Oreohelix; species Oreohelix idahoensis. The sequence goes on from JAMPIV010001128.1 coordinate 128,896, forward strand.
AAAGATTAGGAGAAACAGAAACGTTTTTCCAAGATTCCGTGGAATGTAATGGAACCACTGGAAGGGGAAGATTGACATCAGAGAAGGTAGATTCCTCATCCTGTATGACAGACAGGGATGAATAATGACCGTGAGGTGCAGGAGCATCATCCGTTGCCTGGAAAATAGGCAGCAAATAGTCCGGACGTTCGTGAAATTCCGAAAGCATGTTTATGTGGAAAGTTTTATGCTTTCCATCAATATCGACCACATAGTCAACATCGGAAATCCGAGAGACTATTGCATACGGACCTTTCCATGCAATAAGAAGTCTATTTTCCCTACTGGGGAGTAGGACGAATGCTTTGTCACCTGGACAAAGTTGTCGTAGACATCTATTCTTGTTAGCAAACTGCCTTGCCTTCTCTTTAGCAATTTCTGATGAAGCAGTTGCTAGCTTACATGCCTCAATGATCTTTTGTCTAAGAGCAATGACATACTCATATGAGGATTGAGTTTCATCGCTAATATCATCGGCAGTGATGAGATCGTGTAATAAAGACATAGGGCCGCGCGGACGCGCGCCAAAGACAAGTTCGAAGGGAGAAAATCCTGTGTGTTCATTAGGGACTTCTCTATAGGCAAAGAGAGCCGCGGGTAAAACCCTGTCCCAATCTTGAGGATGATCTTCAGTTATCTTACCAAGCAAAGTCTTGAGTGTTCTATTCAGACGCTCAACTAACCCATTAGACATAGGATGGTAGATACTACTGAGAGATCGTTCAATATGTAAGGTAGACATTACCTGTGACATAGTGTCAGATATGAGTTGAGTGCCATGGTCTGACAATATTTCTCTGGGGAACCCCAAGCGAGAAAATATCAACCAAAGAGCATCTGCGATATCTGTAGTAGATATGCTCTTAAGAGGAATAGCCTCTGGCCAACGTGTGCACATATCGACACATGTAAGGATGAACTGATGTCCTCTGGCCGACTTGACCTTAAAAGGGCCAATAATATCTATGGCCATTTTCTGAAACGGCCGAATAGGAATGTCAGCAGCCTGGATAGGCGCAGCATGTCGTGGTCCTCTAGATTTGACCTCCTGACATACCTTGCATGATCGGCAGTAAATACGAATGTCCTTGTTGACAAAAGGCCAAAAGAAAGCCGCAAGGACTCTCGACTTCGTACGGGAAAAACCCATATGTCCAGCACATTGCGAGTCATGAGCATGTTGTAATATTTGCACTCTCATGCTCTTGGGAACAAGAATTTGCGAATGTGCCGACGTAGTCGAATCTTGTACCATACGTACAAGTACGCCGTTTCTCATTGCAATCCAAGATTTTCTATTTGTATCCTGATTCGGATCACCTTTCTTCACAAGAATGAAGAATTTTTTTAAAGAAGGATCTTCTTCTTGCAATTTTATGAAAGAGTCACGAGTGATCACTAAGTGACTATCTTGGCTATCAACTTCATTATCACTATTCAGTGAAGTTTCGGGTGTTTGTAGAGCTTGTGCTCTTGTAACTACTGCATTTGTAGCTTGCATGTTATTATCTTCCCAAGCAGCAATCTGCTGTGGGGTACACTCCCTAACTCCGTGAATACGACCAATAATAAGGTCCGCAATAGGATTAGGTAAAAGACAAGCATGCACATCTCCAGTAAAGAAAGGAGTGGCAATGCGAATTACAGCAGTAGGATATTTTTCTAGAGTGCCGCCAAATGTGACACATTTAATAACCTTTCCTGTAGCACAAGATGGATCTACAAGCGATTGTCTAACACCAATAGTGGTGCATCCGGAATCGAAAAGTAGTGAGACCGGAGTATCATTAACAAGACCCTTATGTAGGATTAAAGAACCCCTCCCGTCATGCGCAACAGCAGCAGGAAGAGCGGGAAGAGGGTGACCACAACTCAAAGTAGTTATGGTACCCGGTTCGAATAAAGTACTGCATTGGGGGCATTTGTTTGCTCTCTCAAAGTCAAAAGCAGAACTAGTGACAGCGTCAAAGTTTTTATTATCAACAACATGATTAGAGGCTCTCTCAGTTTCCTGTTGTACAGAATTAGCCTGCTGATATCTCTTTTTTTTGTGTTGAGACCTACCGCGACTATTATTACCTCTGAAGTTATCAGAGTTATTATTATCTCTGCAGTTATTATTGTCTCTATTGTAATTGTTATCATGATTCGAATTCCAGTTTCCACGATTACTATCATGTTCACATTGATGCGAACATCTATTTGTTTGGTTTTGAGGTCTTCGGCAGGAATAACCTCTATTACCATATCCTCTTTTGAAATGCCTATAATTATTAGGGTGATAGTAACGAGTACTATCAGGTTGTCTCCAATTCTTCGAAGAAGAATCACCATGAAATTGATTTCCATGATTTTGACAGAAATTACCGCTGCTCTTTCTATCAAAATTTTGTTGGGATCTACGAGCAAAGTTTTGACCATACGGTGCTGCCGAAGCAACTGGTAAACCTTCTTTCACCTTAGAGTTACCCATGGTTATGTGTGGGTGCGCAGTTACGTATTGGCAACAGAAATCTTCCATTTCTTTTATTGTTTTAGGTTTACGTTCATGAAGGAAAGCAAGGAAGGACTCATTGACAGACGACATGACTTTGTCTCTAAGTATTAAGTCCATAAGTCCTTCATAAGTTTTTTCCGTCTTAGATAGTTCAACCCATCGTGAGAAAGTAATGCGTATTCTTGCTATAAACTCGGAGAATTCAACTCCAGTTTCAGGCAACATGTTTTTAAATTGTAGACGATAGCCGTCTTCGTTAAGCTGATATTTCTTTAACAAAGCGGCCCTGACAACCTCATAATTGTTCTTGTCAGGTTCATCCACCATATTTAATATACTTAGAGCTTTACCTGTCAGTATCCCTGATAACTGATAAACATATTTTGCTTTGTCTATGTTATGGGCTTTACATGCTTGTTCAAATCTGTCCAGATAGAACATTATGTCATCACTGGAAGGACTAAATGTTGGTAACTTAATCTTAAAAGTATCATTATTAGCCTTACCAGAAGATGAACCCTTGTTTGAATCATTACCATTACTCATGTTCATCAATTTCATTTTTTCCAACTCTAAAGCTAAGACCTTTTCTTCATGTTCCATTTTTGCTTTCTCTTTCCTCTCATCAGACTCTCTCTGTAATCTTCTCTCCT